>OVBN01000006.1:0-198674 GCA_900406565.1 Turritis glabra
TCTTAGCCATTTTTGCTGTGAGAGCCTCAAGCAATAACTTGTTGTTTCTCATGTTTCTTGCTTCTTCTTCATCCTCAGACATGATTCCTGAGACAATTAAACACACAAATCACCAGTAACTAGTTCTAAAACAGAGAACAGTTGCTGGAATTCAAACAGTTCCAAACCAACAAACAGAAAACTGATATTCTAACAGTTCAGATCGTCTAGAACAAGTCCGTAAAACGGTATCGATTTCTAACAATCCTAGCAACATATACGAACGACAGAATCTTAACAGTCACTGAAATTGCAGATTGAAACACAAACAGAAGATGAACGGTTTGAATAGATATAACCTGACACAAAGTGGCTCTGATACCACTTGATATGATTCTGGTTATAGAAATCACAGCCCCTTGAATACACTTTGTGTAGTTGATGGATCGATGGTTTTGAACGATTAGGATTGAGAGAAACTTTCAAAGGTTGCGGAATTCCTTTGAACTTTCGGGCTCGATTCTGCCAGGATATTACGCACCAAAGCAGTTTCAAGTTGAGATTGTGATATTACACACACAAGCTCGTGATCAAACGAAATCAGAGAGAGATTTTGATAAGAAAAAGTTTGATGAGGGTTTTACAAAGGGGAGAACGAAATATAAAGAAGTCTAAGAGATTGGGAAGAGAGAATTTCGTCCTAGGGAATTAAACACACATTAAAAACACACAAAGACTGAAAATTAAAAGAAAACAGACTTTTCCCCTTCTTCTTTGGATATGGGCCTCGAAACAACAATGGGCTTGTGAAAGAGTGTGTGAACTTGCCTCATTAAAAACCTCTCTTGGAAAACCCATTCGGACAAAACTAAGAGGAGGGAAAAAGAGTACAAGTCACACACCTCCATTGTTGTTGCTTAAACAGCTTGAATCACAACCAATGTGGCTGGACAAGCATCTTGTTTAAGACTGCCCTGAATTTGAGTAGAAGTGTTGTGATGGCTTGATTTAGTAGCTTTGTCTTTGATCTTGTCATAGGACCATTAGAAACATGCAACGCTACTTCCTCTTCAGCTCCATTCACTTCATCTCCAAGCTGCTCCTTAGCTCCAAGCTCCTCAGGTTCAAGCTGCTCCTTATCTCCATTGTCCGAGCTATCCATGATCACATCAGAAAGAAATCCATGTAGACAACCAAGAGATCAAGCAGCAGACGCATACTATAGTCATCATAGTGGTTCTTCTCACTCCAGCCAAAGAAGACATAGACGAGTTAGAGAAGACAGAGATCATCAACAAGACAACTTCGGTGGTCTTAAATGATCCAGATGCTTACTAAGAATCGGAAAAGAAGATTGAGCTGGTGCTTCACTGTCAGCATTATACACAAATAAATAGAGTGAGAGTTGCAGCTACAAAGTTCTATGACTATGCTCTCAGCTGGTGGGACCAATTAGTCACTTCAAGAAGACGCAATTGAGAATATCCAGTGGAAACTTGGACAAAGATGAAGACCATAATGAGAAAACGGTTTGTTCCAAGTCATTACCATAAGGAATTGCATCAGAAGCTGAGACAACTTGTTCAAGGAAACCGAAATGTAGAAGACTACTATCAAGAGATGGAAACTCTGATGTTGCGTGTTGATATATCTGAAGACAGAGAGGCAACCATGTCTAGATTCATGGGAGGCTTGAATATAGACATTCAAGATAGATTAGAGATGCAGCATTACTTGGAGTTAGAAGAGTTGCTTCACAAAGCTATTTTGGTGGAACAACAACTCAAGAGAAGAGGATCTTCAAGGCCAACGTATGGAGCTGGAGCTGTTACTACAAGACCCAATTTTCGTAGAGAAGAAAAACTAAGCTATTCGAGAGACGCCAAACAGTATGTGAATTCCAGAGAAAAAAACAAGCCATATACTGCAGTTCAAGACATCAAGAGCAAAGCTGAGGCTACTACATCTAAAGCTAGAGATGTCAAGTGTTTCAAGTGTCAAGGCAGAGGGCATTATGCGAATGAATGCACTAACAGGAAGGTTATAATTCTGCTTGATAATGGGGAGTTTGAGTCAGAAGATGAGACATCAGCAGCTCATTCCTCTTTAGATGAATATAAAGAAGGACCCGCTATAGGAGAATTATTGGTAGCCAGAAGGTCTTTGAGTCTACAAACGAGTAATGAGGAGCAAGAACAGAGAGAAAATTTGTTCCATACTTGTTGCAAGGTTCAGGGTAAGGTCTGTAGTGTAATTATCGATGGAGGCAGCTGCACTAATGTAGCAAGTGATGTGATGGTTAAGAAGCTAGGGTTAAAGGTCAGAAAGCATCCAAAGCCATACAAGCTTCAGTGGCTCAATGATAGTGGAGAAATGAAAGTAAACAGTTAAGTGATGGTTTCCTTAGCTATTGGCAAGTATAAGGACGAAATTTTGTGTGATGTTTTTTACCTATGGAGGCCGGACACATTCTGCTTGGTAGACCTTGGCAATCTGATCAAAAAGTGGTTCATGATGGTCATTCTAATCGTCATACTTTTGAGTTTAAGGGCAGAAAGACAATACTGCTTCCTATGACACCAAATGAAGTCTATGCGGATTAGGTACACTTAAAACGCAAAGACGAACAGGTATCTAAACTTTCAAACTTCTTTGTCAAATCCAATGTGGTTAAGAAAGCTCTATTTGCAAAGAAACCTATGTTGTTGTTTGTTTATAAAGAAGCTCTTATGAGCTAAACTGATCATGCACCGGTGATGCCGAGTGAAATGAACTCTCTCTTGCAAGACTATGAGGATGTGTTCCCTGAAGATAATCCAGTGGGATTGCCACCTATAAGAGGCATTGAACATCATATCGATTTTGTCCCTAGAGCTTTTCTTCCAAACCGTCCAGCATACAGAACAAACCCTGTAGAGACAAAATAGCTATAGAAACAAGTAGAAGAACTAATGGAGAAGGGACATATCAGAGAAAACATGAGTCATTGCGCAGTACCAGTTCTACTTGTGCCAAAGAAAGATTGTAGCTGGCGCATGTGTGTTAATTGCAGAGCAATCAATAATATCACGGTGAAGTATCGACATCCTATACCTAGATTAGATGATATGCTTGATGAGTTGCATGGTTCTATGATATGATCCCACTAGATCGTGATCTCTTAAGGTAGATTTTGAACTGGATATGCCTTCAACAAAGGTTACTAACCAAGGCTAAGGTGATGTGGATTGAGTGGTCGCACAAGAGTTTCGGAAGACTCTTGATATTCCGGTTGATCTTTAGGATATTACGCACCTGAGGATCGAGTTTGGTTTCTAGATATTACACACCAGCAACCAGTTTTTTCTACGATGAACAAGAAGAAAATCACTCTCAAATTTGATAAAAGAAAAGTTGTTATTGATTCTTCTACAAGAGTTTAGCTTAAATAGAAGAAACTGTAGTTAAGACTCAACTAAAAACAATGAAATACGGAAAACTAGATGAAGACTGAATTAATTAGTGTTGAGTGACTCTTCAGCTTCATATTTGACTTTGCAACTTCTATTTGGCGTTTTTCCTTCTTAGTCGTACTTAGGAAATTGGCAGTCGTACATATAAGACTATGAGTTATTTTGAGACTTGAGAATTTGTTCAGCAGAGTTTTAATTTTGCTCGGAAGACTTCTAAATTGCACAGCAAACTTGTAACTTGTTTTCCAAAATGGCTTAGATACTTGTTTCTAAAGCCTCTTGAACGTCTTGAACTTGCAACAATACCAAAGTAGTGTGTTTTACTCTTTCCTCCGATAAGTCCACTTGATTAGAAGCTGAACTAAGAATAGAACTTAGTGCCTTAGAGAATTTCTTGAATCGAGACCTCGTCATAGCTCCTACTGGTACTTGCAATGCTTCCTCAGGTTCATGCTCGTCCACAGCTTCAAGCTCAGGTACATGCTCTGATTCAAGCTCTTCCATGATCATATCATCTCCCTCCTCTTGAAAAGATTTGTCCTCAAATCTGGTTCATCTGCCACAAAAGGAATAAGATCAGTCACGTTAAAGCTTAAAGATACTTTGTACTTACCTTGGAGATCAAGTTGATAAGCATTGTCGTTGATTCTCCTGATGATTCGGAAAGGACCATCGATTCTTGCCATCAGCTATGCCAAAATGTCCCATCAAGCCTCCTCCATGAGATTCCCTAACCAACAAGTCTCTCAAAGAACAATTAGGCACACAAAGTCTATTCTCAAGAAAAAGAAATCCTTCATGCTTATAGTACTTTCCACTAGCATGTTTAGCACAAGCTGCATAAGTTTCCTTGAAATCAGAATCAGTTTCATAGAGTTCTTTAATCATGTCAAACCCAAGCAACTTTGAATCCAAAACTGAAATAAGAGCATACCTTCTAGACAATGCATCAGCGACTACATTATCTTTACCTTGCTTATATTGATCACATAAGGAAAGTTTCAATGAATTCAACCCACCTTGCATGTCTCTTATAAGCTTTGCTGACCTTTCAAGTGTTTGAGGGATTCATGGTCGGTATGAATGACGAACTCTTTAGGCCAAAGATAGTGCTGCCAAGTCTGGAGTGCTCTCACCAAAGCATAGAGCTCTTTATCGTAAGTTGGATAGTTGAGTGTTGCTCCTCCCAACTTCTCACTGAAGAATGCGACTGGTCTTTTTCCTGCATGAGAACAGCACCAATTCCAACTCCTGAAGGCATCGCACTCTATCTCAAAGTTTTAAGAAAGTCTGGAAGAACAAGTAAGGGTGCATGAGTTAACTTCCCTTTTAAGGCTTGGAACGCATCTCCTGTTCTTGTTCCCATTTGAAACCCACGGTTTTCTTGATTATTTCAGTTAGAGGTGCTGCTATAGTGCTGAAGTCTTGACAAACCTTCTGTAGAAGCCAACTAACCCATGGAAACTCCGAACTTCTCCCACTGTCTTTGGACTCGGCCAATCTTTGATAGCCTTCACCTTCTCCTCATCAACTCTTATGCCATCTGCACTTACAAAAAACCTAAAAACACAAGGTTATCTGTTCCAAAGGTGCATTTCTTCAGGTTAGCATAGAGCTTTTCCTTTCTAAGTACTTCAACATTTTCAAATGTTCAACATGCTCACTAAGGCTTTTGTGTAGATCAAGATGTCATCAAAATAGACAACTACAAACAATCCTATGTAAGCTCTTAACACATGATTCATCAACCTCATAAACGTACTAGGTGCATTGGTTAAGCCAAATGGCATTACTAACCACTCGTACAACCCATGTTTAGTTTTAAAGGCTGTTTTCCATTCGTCACCCTCCTTCATCCTAATCTGATGATATCCGCTTTTCAAGTCTATCTTAGAAAAGATTACTGACCCATAAAGTTCATCAAGCATGTCATCAAGTCTAGGAATAGGGTGTTATACTTTACAGTGATGTTGTTAATGGCACGGCAGTCTACACACATGCGCCATGATCCATCTCTCTTAGGTACTAGCAAAACTGACACGGCGCACGGGCTCAAGCTCTCATAGATATATCCCTTCTCCATCAGCTCATTTACTTGCCTTTGCAACTCCTTTGTCTCAACCAGATTGGTTCTGTATGCTGGACGATTTGGCAATGAAGCTCTAGGAACCAAGTCGATTTGGTGCTCTATCCCACGTAGTGGTGGCAATCCTGTGGATTTATCCCTGAAACACATCGCTATAAACCTGCAAAAGGTACTTGAGTTCACTCGGCATGGCCGGTGTGGTTAGACAAGTTCCTTAGTACTTCCTTAAAAATAAAGAGAAGCAATGAATGATGAGAGTAAAGAGCTTTCTTAACACTGCTTGGTTTTATAAAGAAGTTTGAATGCTTAGCTGGTTTGGAATCTTGTTCTTTTGCTGGCGTTGAACTAGATCATTTCTCGGTTTGCTTAGCTTGATCCTCCTTCTCTTTCAGCAACACCTGGTCCTTGTGCAATTCTTGAGGTGATAATAGAGCTAAAGTGATCTTCTTGCCTTGGTGTTCAAAAGAATAACGGTTGGTGTAGCCATTGTGAGTAACCCTTCGATCAAACTGCCATGGCCTTCCAAGTAAGATGTGACCAGCTTCCATAGTAAGTATGTCAAAGAGAATTTCGTCCTCATACTTCCCAATGGAAATGTAATGTAATCCTCCCTATGAATCGCCAGTCTGCAGCTAAAGGTAACTTGGGTCTTGCTGCAACAAAACCGTAAAGAACAGTAGAACAATGGATCGAATGACTTTACGAAAGGCTGCGGATTTCCTTAAGTAAATCAAGGGTGAATTCTTTGATATAACAGACAAAGAATTCGTTTTGTTGTTAGATATGACACACCAACAAACAGAGATCTAGATTCAAAAGTTTTTAATAAAAGAAAATAGATTAAAAGTTGTAGAAAGAGTTTCAAGGCAATATAAAGACCAAACAAGAAAGTAAACATGCATAGTCTAGAAAAAACACAACAATTAAGAGGTGGTTGGGGAGACTAAGGCTCCTTCTTTGTCTTGGCCGAAATTCTTGGTGGACTTGGGCTCTGTTTCAACAATTGGGCCATTATGAAGTGCTGGGAATACCTCATTAAAAACCTTGTCAAGAAAACCCATTAGGACAAAAACTTGACAAGGGAAAAAGAGTATAAACCCAACACTTACCCAATTGTTAAAATCATATAGCTTGGATCAAAACAAACATGTTTTGACAAGCTTGCTTGTGGTCTTCATCATCTGGTTTCCAGCCTTGCTCGAGAAGTCCTCCAATAGCTTGATTGAAAAGCTTAGTCTTTGATCTAGTCATGGACCAACTGGTGTGACAAGAACATCCTCAGCTACAAGCTCATCCTTTGGTTCAAGCTCAAGTTCAATCTGCTCCTTTTTGTTCGGACTCTGTTTGTTTGGTGCAGCTTGCAAATCGAGCTCGTCATCTTCAGCGCTCGAGCTCTGTTTGTTGGTGCAGCTTGCAAATCGAGCTCGTCATCTTCAGCATGGACTCTGTTTGCTGGTCGAGTTTGCACGTCGTGCTCGGCCAAGCTTCCTTTGCCTTTTGACTCATCTAGTATCATATCATCCTCTCCCACTTGAAAAGGATTGACCTCAAATCCTTTTCATCTGCAATATAAAAGACTAGATTAGACACATTAAAACTAGAGCTTACGTATACTTACCTTGGAGATCCAGTTGATAAGCATTGTCGCTTATCTTCTTGTGATTGTGAAAGGACCATCTATCCTCGGCATTAGCTTAGACTTCCTCTCAGCTGGGAATCGTTCCTTCCTCAAATGAACCCAGACTTGGTCGCCAACTTCAAAAATCATGTCACGCCTGCCTTTGTTTGCTTGTTTAACATACTGCTTTGTCTTTTCTTCTATGTTCTTCTTGGCTTTCTCATGAATCTGTTTGACCAAATCAGCTTTCTTTTTCCCATCTATGCTAGCTCTTTCACTCAAAGGTAAAGGTATTAGATCCAAAGGTGATAATGGGTTAAAAGCCATAAATAATCTGAAATGGAGAATACTTAGAAGCAGAATGCATAGCATGATTATATGCAAATTCGATATGCGGCAAGCAATCTTCCCAAGTTTTTAGATTCTTTTTAATCAAAGAACGTAATAGAGTTCCCAAAGTTCGATAAACAACTTCTATTTGCCCATCAGTTTGGGGATGACATGTGGTCGAAAATAAAAGCTTAGTTCCTAGCTTAGACCACAAGGTTTTTCAGAAATAGCTAAGAAACTTGGTATCTCTATCAGAAACAATAGTCCTAGGCATGCCATGCAAACGAACTATTTCTTTAAAGAACAAATCTGCCACATGAGATGCATCATCAGTCTTATGACATGCAATGAAATGTGCCTTTTTAGAGAACCTATCAACCACAACGAAATAGAATCTTTTCCAGTCCTAGTTCTAGGCAATCCAAGCACAAAGTCCATAGATATATCAGTCCAGGGATGAGAAGGAATAGGTAGAGGAGTATACAAACCGTGCGGCTGAACCTTTGACTTAGCTTGTTTACATATTGCGCATCTGCCACAGATTCTCTCCACATCTCTTTTTCATGTGAGGCCAATGGAAATGATCCTGCATCACTTTCAGTGTTTTAGCAATACCAAAGTGCCCCATCAAGCCTCCACCGTGAGCTTCCCTAATAAATAAATCTCGAACAGAGTAGTTAGGTACACATAAACGATTATCAAAGAAAAGAAAACCTTCTTGTCTAAAGTAATGTCCTGAAGCAAATTTTTCACAAGACTTGTAAACTTCTTGAAAATCAGAATCAGTTTCATACAAATGTTTAAGCTGTTCGAAACCTAAGAGTTTAGCATCAAGAGTAGACAGTAAAACGTACCTGCGGGATAATGCATCTGCAACTACATTATCCTTACCTTGTTTGTACTTGATGACGTAGGGAAAGGTTTCTATGAATTCGACCCACCTGGCATGTCTCTTGTTAAGCTTCTGCTGACCTTTGAGATGCTTAAGGGATTCATGATCAGTGTGTATAATAAACTCCTTAGGCCAGAGGTAGTGCTGCCACGTTTGCAATGCTCTCACTAAAGCATACAACTCTTTATCATAAGTGGGATAGTTTAGCATTGCTCCTCCAAACTTCTCACTGAAAAATGCTATGGGTTTCTTATCCTGCATCAAAACAGCGCCAATGCCTATACCAGAAGCATCACATTCAATCTCAAAAGTTTTAAGAAAATCTGGTAAAGTTAAAATAGGAGCATGAGTAAGCTTTTCTTTTAGTGATTGGAATGCTTCTTCCTGTGCTTTTTTCCATTTGAATCCAACGTCTTTCTTTAAAACTTCAGTGAGGGGTGCAGCTAAGGTACTAAAATCTTTCACAAAACGCCTATAGAAACCAGCTAGGCCATGGAAACTTCTCACTTCACCAACAGTCTTTGGGCTAGGCCATTCTTGGATAGCTTTCACTTTCTCTTCATCAACTTTGATTCCATCTGCACTTACAACAAAGCCTAAAAACACAAGGTTATCCGTACAAAATGTGCATTTCTTGAGATTGGCATAAAGCTTTTCCTTCCTAAGAACATCCAGAACCGAGTTCAAATGCTTGACATGATCTTCTAAGTTCTTGCTGTAAACTAAGATATCATCAAAGTAAACGACAACGAAAACTCCTATGAATGCTCTCAAAACATGATTCATCAATCTCATAAAAGTGCTAGGTGCATTTGTAAGTCCAAACGGCATAACTAACCATTCATAAAGACCATGCTTAGTTTTAAATGCAGTTTTCCATTCATCACCTTCTTTCATCCTAATTTGGTGATATCCACTCTTGAGATCAATCTTAGAAAATATGCTAGAACCATGCAACTCATCAAGCATATCATCTAATCTAGGTATAGGATGTCGATACTTCACTGTGATATTATTGATTGCTCTGCAATCAACACACATGCGCCAGCTGCCATCTTTCTTTGGCACAAGTAGAACTGGTACACCACAAGGACTCATGCTTTCTCTGATATGTCCCTTCTCCATTAGTTCTTCTACTTGTTTCTGTAGCTCTTTTGTCTCCACAGGGTTTGTTTTGTATGCTGGACGGTTTGGTAGAGTGGCTCCAGGGACAAAATTGATATGATGTTCAATGCCTCTTATAGGTGGCAATCCCACTGGATTATCCTCAGGAAACACGTCCTCATAGTCCTGCAAAAGAGAGATCATTTCACTCGGCAGCACCGGTGCAAGATCAGTTAAGCTCATAAGAGCTTCTTTATAAACAAACAACAACATAGGTTTCTTTGCAAATAGAGCTTTCTTAACCACATTAGATTTGACAAAGAAGTTTGAGTGTTTAGATACCTGTTCGTCTTTGTGTTTTAAGTGTACCACTTCATTTGGTGTCATAGGAAGCAATATAGTCTTTCTGCCCTTAAACTCAAAAGTATGATGATTACTATAACCATCATGAACCACTTTTCGATCAGATTGCCAAGGTCTACCAAGCAGAATGTGTCCGGCCTCCATAGGTAAAACATCACACAAAAATTTCGTCCTTATACTTGCCAATAGCTAAGGGAACCATAACTTGACTGTTTACTTTCATTTCCCCACTGTCATTGAGCCACTGAAACTTGTATGGCTTTGGATGCTTTCTGACATTTAACCCCAGCTTCTTAACCATCACATCACTTGCTACATTAGTGCAGCTGCCTCCATCGATGATTAAACTGCAGACCTTACCCTGAACCTTGCAACGCATATGAAACAGATTCTCTCTCTGTTTTTGCTCTTCATTACTCGTTTGTAGACTCAAAGACCGTCTGGCTACCAATAATTCTCCTATAGCTGGTCTTTCTTTATACTCGTCTGAAGAGGAATGAGCTGCTGATTTCTCATCTTCTGATTCAAACTCCCCATTATCAAGTAGAATCATAACCTTCCTGTTAGTGCATTCATTTGCATAATGCCCTCTGCCTTGACACTTGAAACACTTAACATCTCTAGATCTAGATGTAGTAGCCTCAGCTTTATTCTTTATGTCTTGAACTGCAGCATATGGCTTGTTCTCTTCTCTCGAATTCGCAGACTGCTTGATGTCTCTCGAATAGCTTGGTTTCTCTTCCTTACGAAAATTGGATCTTGTAGTAACAACTCCAGCTCCATACGTTGGCCTTGAAGATCCTCTTCTCTTGAGTTGCTGTTCTACCAAAATAGCTTTGTGAAGCAACTCTTCTAACTCCAAGTAATGCTGCATCTCTAATCTGTCTTGAATGTCCCTATTCAAGCCTCCCATGAATCTAGACATGGTTGCCTCTCTGTCTTCAGATATATCAACACGCAACATCAGAGTTTCCATCTCTTGATAGTAGTCTTCTACATTTCGGTTTCCTTGAACAAGTTGTCTCAGCTTCTGATGCAATTCTCTATGGTAATGACTTGGAACAAACCGTTTTCTCATTATGGTCTTCATCTCTGTCAAAGTTTCCACTGGATATTCTCGATTGCGTCTTCTTGAAGTGACTAATTGATCCCACCAGTTGAGAGCATAGTCATAGAACTCTGTAGCTGCAACTCTCACTCTATTGATTTCTGTATAATGCTGACAGTTAAACACTAGCTCAATCTTCTTTTCCCATTCCAAGTAAGCGTCTGGTTCATTTTTGCCATGGAATGGTGGTATTCTGAGTTTAAGACCACCGAAGTTGTCCTGTTGATGATCTCTGTCTTCTCTAACTCGTCGATGTCTTCTCTGGCTGGAGTGAGAAGAACCACTGTGATGACTATAGTATGCATCTGTTGCTTCATCTCTTGGCTGTCTGCGCAGGCCTCTTTCTCTCTCTGGAGACCTCTCTTGTTCTCTTCTAGGTGCAGCATGTCTATGCATATGGTTTGTGTTCTGTTGAAGCTCCTGCCTAAGATTTTCCATTTCAGTAGCCATCATCTTTCTCATTTCAGCAGTAAGAGCTTCAAAAAGTAGTTTATTGTTCCGAGTGTTGCTAGCTTCTTCTTCCTCATTTGCTCCAGGCATGTTTCCTGCACTAGAGAACACAAAAAAAATCACCAGTAAAGAGTTCTACAGAAACAAATTCTTAAAAGCAAAAGTTAACTAGACCAAACAAATGCATTTGAGAAGATTTGCTGCACAATTAACACTGATTCGGTATTTGGAAGATGAACAGACACAACAAACCTAGTGAATCGCAGAACCTAGATCTGCAACTCAAACAACTTAAAAACTATGAAACAGGTTGCTGGAGGTGCATAGACAATAAAAAAAAAATTCATAGAAGCAGATCTACACGATTTGAATAGATTATAAGTAAAAGAGATCGAAAAACTTAACTTGCAGACTGTTTAGCTCTGATATCACTTAATGTAATCCTCCCTATGAATCGCCAGTCTGTAGCTAAAGGGAACTTGGGTCTTGCTGCAACAAAACCGTGAAGAACAGTAGAACAAAGGCTGCAGATTTCTTTAAGTAAATCAAGGGTGAATTCTTTGATATAACACACAAAGAATTCGTTTTGTTTGCTAGATATGACACACCAACGAACAAAGATCTAGATTCAAAAGTTTTTGATAAAAGAAAATAGATTAAAAGTTGTAGAAATTCAAGGCAATATAAAGAGCAAACAAGAAAGTAAACATGCATAGTCTAGAAAAACACAACAATTAAGAAGTGGTTGGGGAGACTAAGGCTCCTTCTTTGTCTTGGCCAAAATTCTTGGTGGACTTGGGCTTCTGTTTCAACAATTGGGCCATTATGAAGTGCTGAGAATACCTCATTAAAAACCTTGTCAAGAAAACCCATTGGGACAAAACTTGACAAGGGAAAAAGAGTATAAACCCAACACTTACCCAATTGTTATAATCATATAGCTTGGATCAAAACAAACGTGTTTTGACAAGCTTGCTTGTGGTCTTCATCATCTGGTTTCCAGCCTTGCTTGAGAAGTCCTCCAATAGCTTGATTAAAAAGCTTAGTCTTTGATCTAATCATTGGACCAACTGGTGTGACAAGAACATCCTCAGCTACAAGCTCATCCTTTGGTTCAAGCTCAAGTTCAATCTGCTCCTTTTTGTTCGGACTCTGTTTGTTTGGTGCAGCTTGCAAATCGAGCTCGTCATCGTCAGCGCTCGAGCTCTGTTTGTTTGGTGCAGCTTGCAAATCGAGCTCGTCATCTTCATCATGGATTATGTTTGCTGGTCGAGTTTGCACGTCGAGCTCGGCCAAGCTTCCTTCGCCTTTTGACTCATCTAGTATCATATCACAATGGGAATCATCACCTGGTGGCTAACCTTCATTTCTCCTTCTTCATTGAGCCATTGAAGCTTATAAGGTCGTGGGTGTTTTCTTGCAACAAGACCTAACTTCCTAACCATGGTTTCACTAGCAACGTTAGTACAACTACCACCAACGATGATCAAACTACATACCTTTCCTTCGATGTGGCAACGAGTGTGAAACAGATTTTCTCTTTGCTCTTGCTCCTCTGGTTTAGGTTGAATGCTCAAAGAACGCCTTGTCACTAGCAGTTCTCCATTGACAGGGTTTTGCACTTGCTCTTCTCCTTCAGAAGGTTGAGAATCAGAAACCACATCCTCCACTTCAGTTTCATATTCAGCGTTCTCCAATAGGATCATAGTTTTGCGGTTGATACATTCGTTTGCATAGTGACCTCTTCCTTGGCATTTGAAACATCTAACATCCTGGTTTCTTGTAGTAGTAGCTTCACCTTTTCCTTTAAACTCATTAACAGGGAGGTTATTCTTAAAATCATTCTTTTGAGTTGAGATTGACTTACCTTTGTCTTGGTAATTTGGCCGGGTAGAAGAAGATCCATAGGTTTGTTTGGAAACTCCATAAGATGGTCGTGTAGTTCCCCTCCTCTTGAGCTGTTGTTCAACTAGAATAGCTTTGTGAAGCATATTCTCTAGTTCCACATAATGTTCTAGCTCAAGCTTGTCCTGGTCTCCGGCCTTCTCTAGGTCGGCTTGCTCTTCTATGGCTTTCTTGTGATGAGTAACCATCTCGGCTGTAGTACTCCACTGCTTGCTCATCCCGAGTCCTTCTAGGTTGCTCACGCCTCTCCCTTTGAGCCGGTGGTGTTTGTCCTCTTTGTTGGGTTTCTCCTTGCACCTCATCAAGCCGTATGTGAATAGCTTGAAGTTCATTCCTCATCATGTGCTTTACCTGTGCCAACAAAGCTTCAACTAAAAGAATATTAACATTTTGTGGTTCACCATCTCCAGGGGTTGGTGGATTAGTAAGGGGTAGATTGCTGTTGTTTCCAGTTCCAGCCATCTTTTATTCCTGAAAACAATAACAAACAGATCAAAGAAACCAACAAACTCTCACAAGTGTTCTTAATGGACAAAAACCAGTCAAACCAATGTTTAAAACCAGAAAGCCAAAACAAGAAGAAGATAGACAGATTGCAAGATTTTTGTCAGGAATCTGTCTTAACCAACTCAGACTGGATTTCTCCTCAGTCACAAACGTTTGATCTCATTTTTTTCTTTCTTTCTTTTTTTTTTTTTAATAAGAAGAGTGGCTCGGATTCCTTATTTATAGATAAACAGAAAAGAAATTGTTGGTAGAAGAAATGAATAGATGAGAAAGATGAAAACAAAATAGAAAACGATATTACCGAGCTTAAGAGATTGCTCTGATACCACTTTGATATGATCCCACTAGATCGTGATCACTTCAGGTGGATTTCGAACTGGATATGCCTTCAACCAAGGTTACTAACCGAGGCTAAGGTGATGTGGATTGAGTGGTCGCACAAGAGTTGCGGAAGACTCTTGATATTCTGGTTGATCTCCAGGATATTACGCACCTGAGGATCGAGTTTGGTTTCTGGATATTACACACCAGCAACCAGTTTTGTCCAAGATGAACATGAAGAGAATCACTCTCAAATTTGATAAAAGAAAAGTTATTATTGATTCTTCTACAAGAGTTTAGCTTAAATATAAGAAACTGTAGTTAAGACTCAACTAAAAACAATGAAATACGAAAAACTAGATGAAGACTGAATTAACTAGTGTTAAATGACTCTTCAGCTTCATAGTTGACTCTGCAACTTCCATTTGGCGTTTTTCCTTCTTACTCGTACTTAAGGAATTGGCAGTCGTACATATAAGACTGTGAGTAATTTGGCAAACTTGAGAATTTGTTCAGCAGACTTCTAACTTTGTTCGGCAGACTTCTAAATTGCACAGCAGACTTGTAACTTGTTTTCCAGAATGGCTTAGATAGTTGTTTCTAAAGCCTCTTGAACGTCTTGAACTTGCAATAATACCAAAATAGTGTGTTTTACTCCTTCCTCCGATAAGTCCACTTGATTAGAAGCTGAACTAAGAATAGAACTTAGTGCCTTAGAGAATTTCTTGAATCGAGACCTCGTCATAGCTCCTGCTGGTACTTGCAATGCTTCCTCAGGTTCATGCTCGTCCACAGCTTCAAGCTCAGGTACATGCTTTGGTTCAAGCTCATCCATGATCATATCATTCTAACAACTTTTCTTAGATTGATCTTAAGAGTGGATATCACCAAATTAGGATGAAAGAAGGTGATGAGTGGAAAACTGCATTTAAAACTAAGCATGGTCTTTATGAGTGGTTAGTTATGTCGTTTGGACTTACAATTGCGCCTAGCACTTTCATGAGATTGATGATTCATGTTCTAAGAGCATTCATAGGAGTTTTTGTGGTAGTTTATTTTGATGATAGCTTAGTTTACAGCAAGAACTTAGAAGATCATGTCAAGCATTTGAACTCGGTTCTGGATGTTCTTAGAAAGGAAAAGCTTTATGCCAATCTCAAGAAATGCACATTTTGTACGGATAATCTTGTGTTTTTAGGCTTTGTTGTGAGTGCAGATGGAATCAAAGTTGATGAGGAGAAAGTGAAAGCTATCAAAGAATGGCCTAACCCAAAGACTGTTGGTGAAGTGAGAAGTTTCCATGCCCTAGCTAGTTTCTATAGGCATTTTGTGAAAGATTTAGCACCTTAGCTGCACTCCTCACTGAAGTTATAAAGAAAGACGTTGGATTCAAATGGGAACGAGCACAGGAGGAAGCATTCCAATCACTAAAAGAGAAGCTTACTCATGCTCCTGTTTTTACTTTACCAGATTTTCTTAAAACTTTTGAGATTGAATGTGATGCTTCTGGTATAGGCATTGGCGCTGTTTTGATGCAGGATAACAAGCCCATAGCATTTTTCAGTCAGAAGCTTGGAGGAGCAATGCTAAACTATCCCACTTATGATAAGGAGTTGTATGCTTTAGTTAGAGCATTACAAATGTGGCAGCACTATCTCTGGCCTGAGGAGTTTGTTATACACACTAATCATGAATCCCTTAAGCATCTCAAATGTCAGCAGAAGCTCAACAAGAGACATGCCAGGTGGGTCGAATTCATAGAAACCTTTCCATATGTCATCAAATACAAACAAGGTAAGGATAATGTAGTTGCAGATGCATTATCCCACAGGTACGTTTTACTGTCTACTCTTGATGTTAAACTCTTAGGTTTCGAACAGCTTAAACATTTGTATGAAACTGATTCTGATTTTCAAGAAGTTTACAAGTCTTGTGAAAAATTTGCTTCAGGACATTACTTTAGACAAGATGGTTTTCTTTTCTTTGATAATCATTTATGTGTGCCTAACTGCTCTGTTCGAGATTTATTTATAAGGGAAGCTCACGGTGGAGGTTTGATGGGAAACTTTGGTATTGCTAAAACACTTAAAGTGATGTAGGATCACTTCCATTGGCCTCACATGGAAAGAGATGTGGGTAGAATCTGTGGCAGATGCGCAACATGTAAACAAGCTAAGTCAAAGGTTCAGCCGCACGGTTTGTATACTCCTCTGACTATTCTTTCTCATCCCTGGACTGATATATCTATGGACTTTGTGCTTGGATTGCCTAGAACTAGGACTGGAAAAGACTCAATTTTTGTTATGGTTGATAGGTTCTCTAAAATGGCTCATTTCATTGCTTGTCATAAGACTGATAATGCATCTCATGTAGCTGATTTGTTCTTTAAAGATTTAGTTTGTTTACATGGCATGCCTAGGACTAAAAAGAATCTAAAAACTTTGGGAACTAAAAACTTGGGAAGATTGCTTGCCGCATATCGAATTTGCATACAATGATGCTATACATTCTGCTTCTAAGTATTCTCCATTTCAGATTGTTTATGGCTTTAACCCATTATCACCTTTGGATCTAATACCTTTACCTTTAAGTGAAAGAGCTAGCATAGATGGGAAAAAGAAAGCTGATTTGGTCAAAAAGATTCATGAAAAAGCCAAGAAGAACATAGAAGAGAAGACAAAGCAGTATGTCAAACAAAACAAAGGAAGGCGTGACATGATTTTTGAAGTTGGTGGCCAAGTCTGGGTCCATTTGAGGAAGGAGTGATTCCCAGCTGAGAGGAAGTCTAAGCTAATGCTAAGGATCGATGGTCCTTTCACAATCATAAGAAGAATAAACGACAATGCTTATCAGCTCGATCTCCAAGGAAAGTATAACATAAGCTCTAGTTTTAATGTGTCTGATCTAGTTCCTTATATTGTAGATGAAACAGATTTGAGGTCAAATCCTTTTCAAGTGGGAGGGGATGATATGATACTAGACGAGTCAAGAAGCAAAGGAAGCTTGGCCGAGCTTGACGTGCAAGCTCGACCAGCATGTCGAGTCCGTGCTTGATGTGATCATGGAGCAGCATGAACCTGAGGATCCGCTTGAAGCAGAAGAGGACATGGATAATGGAGCTAAGGACCAGCTTGTAGCTGTGGAGACTCAAGAAGAACAAGGAGAAGCTCTACAAATTCTGCTTGGTCCTATGACTAGTTCCAAGTCCGTGAAGTTTGATCAAGCTTTTCACAATCTCTTACACCATATCCAAGGCCAACTCGAGTGTGCTGATCCAACCACATTTGTTGTGATTCAAGCCACTTGAGCATTCATCAAGAGAGGTGTATGGACTTGTACTCTTTTTCCCTCTTCTTGGTATTGTCCCAATGGGTTTTCCAAGAGAGGTTTTTAATGAGGCAACCCCATACACTCATTATCCAAGCCTCTTGATGAAACCCAAGCCCACAAGCCCAAGAAGATGAAGAGCCACGTTTTTAACTCTATATGTACTTAGTTTCATCTTCTTGTATCATTATCAAACATTTTCTAATTAAAAACTCTTTCTGAATTTCGTTTGATCATCTCTTGTAACTGTTTCGGTGAATCCAAATAGAATCAAGTAGTTTCGATAGTCTAAGTGTCTCTCACAACACTTAGAAGTATCATTCGTTTCATTCTATTCTGTTTCAAACCAGATCCATCCGCCCAGCAACATCATTCATTATCACGTTCACAAGATCAATTCCGCATCATCATCATCATCTTTTGATTCATTCGAATCCATTCAACCTCACAAGGTGTTCAAGGGACAAACGATTCTACCCAGAATCATATTAAGTGATATCTGAGCCACTTTGTAAAGGTTGTATCTGTCCTTTCATATTCCATAATCTGCTTACGAAAATTGTTTCGTCCATAAAAATGTCAATACAAATCAGATCTGAGCGACACTTGTTAGTCTGTTTAGATCTCGTTCTGAACTAGAAGAATCTGTATTCGATCGTCTTATTTGGAACAAAACTCTTTGACTTCTAGGCCGTTAGATTTCAGAGTAGAACTGTGAGAAAAAAAATTGGACTTTTCAGATTCTAGGGTTTTGCTCTTTGAATTTCATGGTGCTTCTTGTATAACCTGTTTGCAGAAAACTTTTGATTCTGTCCTTGAGTTTTAATTGTTTCAGGAATCATGGGAGACCAAGAGGAAGAAGAAAAGAGCAACCGTCCGAACAAACTACTCATAGAAGCGATAATGGCTCAGATGAAAAAATTGATGGATCAACGTTTTGAAGCTTATGCTCTGAAAACAAATTCAGAGCCAAACCAAAAAAATCGAAGGGAAAACATTGTAAATCCATCTGATCAAGAGGCTGCACGTAGTTACTACAATCAATCCTCTTCTCATAGTAGTCGTAGGAGACCAAGACGTGACAGAGAATATATCCTTAAAGTGATAATCTGGTCGGTTTGAAGTTAAAGATTCCTCCATTTCATGGAACAAATGATCCAGATGTGTATCTAGATTGGGAAAAGAGGATCGAATTAGTGTTCAACTGCCAAGAATACACAGAAGCAAATAGAGTAAAGGTGACAGCCACAGAATTCTATGATTATGCACTATGATGGTGGGATCAATTTGTTACGGCTAGAAGCAGGATTGAAGATTATCCTATTGATACTTGGAGTCAAATGAAGATTCTAATGAGGAAACGGTTTGTACAAAGCCACTATCATAGAGAGCTTCATCATAGATTAAGGAACCGTTGAGGAATACTACAAAGAGTTGGAAATTCTCATGCTACGGGCTGATATAAGAGAGGATAGGGAGGGTACTTTGTCACGGTTCCTAGGAGGTCTCAACCGAGATATACAAGATCAGTTGGAGGTTCAACACTATGAGGAACTAGAAGAGCTACTGCACAAGGCTGTTATGTTCGAAAAACAACTAAGGAGGAAGAGTTCTAAGACTAATTTCGGTCCAGGATGGTCAAGTTATCAGAAAGAGGATAAAACTGGATTTCAGAAGGAGTATAAGCCGTTTACAAAGCCTAAAGTTGAAATTCAAGATTCTAAAGGAAAGGGTAAAGAGATTTCACGAGCTAAGGATCTTAAGTGCTACAAATGTCATGGTTTGGGACACTATGCTAGCGAATGCTCTAACAAAAGAGTTATGCTGCTTAGGGATAATGGAGATATTTAATCCGAATATGAGCAGCCTGAAGAAAGTTAATTTCCCGAGGATTATGAGGCCGCACCATCTAGAAATCTACTAGTCACCATGAGGATATTGAGTGTTATGAGCATATCAGAAAAACAAGAGCAAAGAGAAAATATTTTTCACTCTAGATGCAAGGACAAACTATGTAGTCTGATCATAGATGGAGGAAGTTGCACTAATGTTGCAAGTGAAACTATGGTCAAAAAGCTTGGACTTGAGGAATTAAAGCATCCGAGACCATACAAGCTACAATGGTTAGATGATAGTAAAGAGATGGCGGTGAAAACTCAAGTTAAGTTTCCTTTATCTATTGGAAAGTATGAAGATGAAATCCTATGTGATGTGTTGCCTAAGCTAGTCACATTCTACTTGGAAGACCATGGCAATTGGATAGGAGAGTTATTCATGATGGGTTCACCAATCGCCATTCTTTTGAATTCAAAGGTAGAAAAACCGTTCTGATTCCAATGGCTCCTCATGAAGTATAAAATCAAGATTAGTTGAGCATGAAAAAGAAAGCGGTCAAAGCATCTAAATCATCCAATCTCATGATCACCAAAAAGTAAGAAAAAGAGAAGTAATCTACACAAGTTTAGTTTACTCTTTGTGTTTAAAGAAACTCTTACTTGTACAACTAACCAAGAACCGACTTTGCCGAGTAAGATTGAGTTTCTTTTACAGAATTTCGAAGACATATTTCCAGAGGACAATCAGGAGGGATTACCACCTATTAGAGGCATTGAACATCAGATTGATTTCATGCCCGGAGCTGCCTTGCCAAACAGACCAGCATATAAGACCAATCCTATGGAGACAAAAGAGTTAGAAAAACAAGTTAACGAGCTTATGGAGAAAGGACACATCCGTGAAAGCATGAGCCCATGCGCTGTACCTGTTTTGCTTGTACCTAAAAAAGATGGTAGCTGGAGGATGTGTGTTGATTGTCGAGCCATCAACAACATAACAGTGAAGTATCGCCACCCTATACCTAGATTAGATGATATACTTGATGAATTGCATGGTTCTAGCATCTTTTCTAAGGTTGATTTAAAAAGTGGTTACCATCAAATTAGGATGAAAGAGGGTGACAAATGGAAAACTGCATTTAAAACTAAACATGGACTATATGAATGGTTAGTAATGTCATTTGCATTAACAAATGCACCTTGTACATTCATGAGGCTAATGAATCATGTTCTTAGAGCTTATATAGGGAAATTTGTTGTAGTGTACTTTGATGAGCTACCTTTTTTAGTAAAAAGCTTGGAGGAGCTACCTTGAACTACCTTGAACTACCTTGAACTATCCTACTTATGATAAAGAGTTATATGCCTTGGTGAGAGCATTGCAAACTTGGCAACATTACCTCTGGCCGAAGGAGTTTGTAATTCACACCGATCATGAGTCATTAAAGCACCTTAAAGGACAACAGAAGCTTAACAAGAGACATGCTAGGTGGGTCGAATTCATTGAGACATTTCCTTGCGTCATCAAATACAAAAAGGTAAAGACAATTTTGTTGCCAATGCATTGTCACGAAGGTAAGGACTACATATTTGTGGTTGTTGATAGGTTTTCTAAAATGGCTCATTTCATTCCATGCCATAAGACTGATGATGCCATGAGTGTTGCTAGTTTATTCTTTAAAGAGGTTGTACGTTTGCATGGCATGCCTAAGTCCATAGTTTCTGATCGTGACACTAAGTTCCTTAGTTATTTCTTGAAAACATTATGGTCTAAGTAAGGAACTAAGTTATTGTTCTCGACTGAAGTAGTTAATAGGACTTTGTCTACACTCTTGAGAGCCTTGATTAAAAAAACATTAAAACTTGGGAGCCATGTAGAATTTGCGTATAATCATGCTATACATTCTGCTTCTAAGTTTTTACCGTTTCAAATTGTTTATAGGTTCAATCCCATATCTCCTTTGGATTTAATGCCTTTACCTTTGAGTGAAAGAGTTAGCATGGATGGGCAAAAGAAAGCATAATTGGTAAAACATATTCATGAGAAGGCGAGACTCAATATTGAAGAGAAGACAAGGCAATACGTTAAACATGCTAATAAGGGCAGAAAGGAGTTGATCTTTGAAGAAGGGGATTTGGTCTAGATTTATCTTAGGAAAGAACGCTTTCCTAATGAAAAGAAATCTAAGCTAATGCCGAGAATTGATGGACCATTCAAAGTGCTTAAGAAGATCAACAACAATGCATATCAACTGGATTTGCAAGTTAAGTATTGTAACGCCGGTGTTCCAGAAAAGGGAATTTAGTCGGGAAAGTTACAGAAGGATCGTATCAAGGTTTTTTGATACGATTGGGTTATTGGTTTGGATCTCTCTCTTTGAAGTCCACTTGAGTATTTCGCGTTGGAGTTTCCTCGGGATCATAGAGCGGTTTGATCGAGGGTCGAAAAGTCAAGGTTGACCAGAAAAGAGAGAGGATCGATCGATCCATGGTTGGACTGATCGATCCATAGCTCAGCCGTTATGTGGCAAAGGCGTAGATCGACCGATCCAGGGTGTGTATCGATCGATCTGCTAAGCCGTCGTGTTGGCTGGAGGTCGTGGACCGATCGATCCGGGTGCTGAGGAGGTGTGGACCGATCGATCCAGGGTGTGGATCGATCGATCCAACACTATCGGTAGCTTGTGATAAGTGGATTTTCTTCCACTTTATCACGTGTTTTTTTCCTCCTTCAGTCTTTTTGGATCTTGGCCGTTCTGGTGCTGAGAGGAAGCGAATGAGAGTGAGGAAGAAGAGGAGAGCTTGTTCCTTGGGTGTGAAAGGAAGCTTGAAGCTTCGTGGTTGGTTAAGCAAGGGTTGAGCTTGGTGGAGGTTAGAGAGCTGTAGGGGATCGGTTTGCGGAGGCGAGGAGAGAGAGAGAGGGAGTTCGTCCCTGAGCTTGTGGAGCTGTTCTTCACCTGAAACGATCCGAATCTAAGGTGAGTGCGTGACCATTAGTTAATCTAAGCTTGAAGTGGTTTTTGTGTGTTGTTGTGGTGTTTGAGATCGATTCTTAGGTTGAATCCTTGTGTAGTGTTGCTTGTTTTCCTTGTGTTTTGGGTTGGGTATGAGCTTAATCATTTGTAGGAAGCAAGGTTAAGGCCTAGGGTGGTCGTTGGTCGTGTGCGGCCATGGAGGAAGTCGAGATCAGAGTTGCAGGAGGTGTTGGATCGATCGATCCGGGGTTGGACCAATCGATCCATTTCCTATAAGCTGCGGGTCTCGTGAGCGGTGGATCGATCGATCCATGCTTTGGATCGATCGAGCTGGTCGTGAGCTGAGGATCGATCGATCGGGGGTTGGACTGATTGATCCGGAGAGCTGTGTGGCTTGGATCGATCGATCTGGTGAAGGCTGTTGGATCGACCGATCTGTGTCTTGGATCGATCGATCCATGTGTTAGCGTTGGCTGTGTTTGTTTTTGCTTGGCCTTGTGAGCGGTTTGTTATCTTGTGCTTGTGTGTATAGCTCGTAGATGGGAGGATCGCCTCACTAAGTATTTGTGATAATACTTACGCATCTCTGTGTTTTTGTGAGTTGCAGGTAAAGATAAAGTGTGAACGTGCAATCAAAGCGATGAAGAGAAGGATGATTTAGGACTCG
Source organism: Turritis glabra (assembly GCA_900406565.1). Lineage (NCBI taxonomy): Eukaryota > Viridiplantae > Streptophyta > Magnoliopsida > Brassicales > Brassicaceae > Turritis > Turritis glabra. The sequence continues at coordinate 22,920 of OVBN01000006.1, forward strand.
GTATTGTGTGTTGTTCGCATTTATTTATGTTAATATTTGCGAGTTCATATTGATGCTTTATGTGGAGTTAAAGCGTGTATTTGAATTGTGTTTTATGACTCGTGCGCATAATTGATATTATGGGATATTAATTATGGTATTGCTTAGTTAAAGCAGATCGGGTCGGCTCAAGTATAATGTGAGTTCTAGCTTTAATGTTACTGATCTTGTACCTTTTCTTGGAGAAGAAACAGATTTGAGGTCAAATCTTTCTCAAGAGGGAGGGGATGATGTGATCATGGAGCAGCATGAACCTGAGGATCCGTTTGAAGCAGAGGAGGACATGGATAATGGAGCTAATGACCAGCTTGTAGCTGTGGAGACTCAAGAAGAACAAGGAGAAGCTCTACAAATTCTACTTTGTCCTATGACTAGGTCCAAGTCCGTGAAGTTTGATCAAGCTTTTCACAATCTCTTACCCCATATCCAAGGCCAACTCGAGTGTGCTGATCCAACCACATTGGTTGTGATTCAAGCCACTTGAGCATTCATCAAGACAGGTGTATGGACTTGTACTCTTTTTCCCTCTTCTTGGTTTTTGTCCCAATGGATTTTTCAAGAGAGGTTTTAATGAGGCAAGCCCATATACTCATTACCAAACCTTCTTGATCTCTCCATCAACGTTAACTCCATCTGTACTCACAACAAAACCTAAGAAGACAAGGTTATCCGTTCCAAAGGTACACTTCTTAAGGTTAACAAACAGTTTTTCCTTCCGAAGCACTTCTAAAACCATTTTCAGATGCTTAACATGCTCTTCTAGGCTTTTGCTGTAAACTAGGATGTCATCAAAGTAAACCACAACAAAATGTCCTATATAAGCTCTAAAAACATGATTCATTAATCGCATGAAAGTACTAGGTGCATTTGTCAGCCCAAATGGCATAACTAACCATTCATATAAACCTTGCTTAGTTTTAAATGCAGTCTTCCACTCATCTCCTTCTTTCATCCTAGTTTGATGATACCCACTCTTTAAATCAACTTTAGAAAACATGCTAGAACCATGCAATTCATCAAGCATATCATCTAATATAGGAATAGGGTGTCGATACTTTACCGTGATATTATTGATTGCTCTACAATAAACACACATACGCCAACTGCCATCTTTCTTTGGCATAAGTAGCACGGGTACCGCACACAGACTCATACTCTCTCTGATATGTCCCTTCTCTATTAGCTCGGTTACTTGTTTCTCAAGCTCCTTGGTTTCAACCGGATTGGTTCGGTATGCTGGCTTGTTTGGCAAAGAAGCTCCTGGTATGAAATCTATTTGATGCTCAAAGCCTCTAATGGGTGGCAAACCTTCTGGATGTTCTTCGGGAAAGACATCTTAAAAGTCCTGTAAAAGAAACTTGATACTAGTCGGCAAAGCCGCTTCCAAAGTTGTTATATTCAATAAGTTTTCTTTAAAGACAAACAAGAGATTAGGTTTAGTACTTCCCTTTGATTTACTCTCTGAAGCCTTGAATTGAACAGCGTGAGTTCCTTTCTTTTTCATGCTAAGCTGATCCAAGTAGACTTCATGAGGTGCCATAGGTGCCAAAACAATTTTTCTTCCTTTAAACTCAAAGCTATGTCTGTTTGTAAAACCATCATGTATCATTTTCCGATCAGATTGCCAAGGTCTTCCTAATAAAACGTGACTAGCCAGAATATCACACAAGATTTCATCTTCATACTTCCCAATGGCTAATGGCACATGAACTTGCTTAGTAACAGCCATTTCTCCACTCTCATTTAGCCATTGCAGTTTATAAGGTCTAGGACGCTGAACCTCCCCTAAACCAAGTTTCTGGACCATAGTGATGAGGACAAAGAACCCGAGGGCGACCTGAATGCCGACCATGACATGGACGCGGTATGATACACCGACCATGACATGGACCGCGGTACGAGCAGCCGAAGTCCCGATCATCTAGAATGAGGTTATCAAGAAAACTCGGGCACGGACGTACCGTGCTATGTTTCTCAAGTTCATCCAGCATACCATGTCGCTACCGACCTGCCACCCGGTTCATTACCTCACTACCACATCATCGCCGGGCTAAGACGCGGCGACCTCAAGATGCGTAAGAAGGCACATCCATGTCTTCACCATTTCGCCAAGGTGAAGACTAACCTAAGACGTTAAGGGGTGTGCACTCTTTTTCTCAATTCGGGTTTATCCCAAAGAGATTTACCGAATAGGTTTTTAATGAGGCATAAACCTTAACGCACCATGACCTCTTCTTGTGTCTCATTACTTAGGATTAATACCCAATATAATTTAATGAGACACGGGTCATGGTCCTATCTCCGATCTCCGAAAGGCTTTATGTACCAAGCCTTTCTTTTAATCTTTCCTTTTAATCTTTCTTTACTTTTGTTATTAGGCCTTTATTGCTTTGCCCATTAAAGCCATGTGTGGCGAAGAACCCTAAGGGCGAATCCTATAAAAAGATGTTCTACCTCACTTGTAAAGGAAACCAACTTTGTAATAAGAAAACCCTAGAAGAGTTCTCTTCTTTCTCCGCTTATCGAGTTCATTCTCTAAGCAATGATCTCCATTTCGAACCGAGTTCATAATGTCGATCCTTTGCCGTATCTAATGTTGTGTCATCCCCTTAGTGTCGTAAACTCGTTCCCCATCTCGCTCACCTCTCATTACCTCAAGTGTTTCCCGTTCGAACCTACTCGTCGGAAACGCTTCCATCCAACCACCCCCGTATCACCGGTACGACCCGCGTCGTATTGTTTAAGTTTATCCGTCCGCGTCTCATCCGGATTCGAGAGTTTGTACCCGTGGCGGTATCATTTCTGGTATCAGAGCCAGGTTGTATCTATCCTATCTACCTTTTACGAATTTTTGCATCTCAAAACTTCATAAAAACCCATAAAAATGTCATCTTTGTTCAGCTTAGGTTGTTAGCTTCGATGTTCTTGCTTTTTGTTCGTCATTTCATCATTATCGTGTTTATTCATCACATTTCGTAGGCAACAGACGCATCCGTCTGACCTCGACCAACCTCGATTGACCGCAGCCGACCTCAAACTGTCCGACCTCGACCGACCTTAATTAACCGCGGCCGACCTCGAACTGTCTGACCTCAACCGACCTGTTTGTACCACGTCCCAAATTTCACCCAAGGCTCAAACTATCCAATCTCGACCGACCGCGACCGACCTCGATTGACCGCGGCCGACCTCGAGTTGTCCGACCTCGACCGACTTGTCTGTACCATGCCTGAACTTCACCCAAGGCTCCAACTGTCCGACCTTGACCAACCGCGAACGAACTCGATTGATCGCGGCCGACCTCGAACTGTCTGACCTTGACCAACCTATCCATACCACATCTGAACTTTCGCCTAAACTTCGTACTGGCTGACCTCAGATCGATTAGTCCATACACACCGAAAGCTCCGGCTTCGTTCATCGAACACCCCGGTCGTCGATCACACCGGGCGACCATACTGGAACATCATCCTCCGATATGGATAACCCCATGTAACGCTGTCCATACAACTTATCGTCCGTACCTACTTAGGTCGGATGGACGATCTACCTACAAGTTCCGACAGATGAACGAACGCATCGATCATCTTGTCGTACCACCACCAGTCGTCCAACCAGTTCCCCTGGTACAAGCTGAGGCTCCAAGGAATCGACTGCCTCTCTACCCGGACGATGTCACCGACTACGGGGAAGAACCATAACCGAATCCCCCACGGCGAAATCGACCACATCGCGACCCCGAACCGGAACATGCCCCAAGGTAGGAAGCGCCGATCCATAAGCTTACCCCTCCCACTTTCGCTGGAAAGGTCGACCCTGAAGCATACCTCGAATGGGAATGCTGTATGGAGCATGTGTTTGATTCTTACGACTACTCCGAACCATGGATGGTAGCCTACGCCGCAACCCAACTTACCGATCACGCCTTGACATGGTGGGATCAAGATCTGTCTAAACGTCGGAGGCATCAAGGGGACATGATCACCTCGTGGGAGATCATGAAGTTCGTCATGAGATGCCGGTATGTGCCGCCGCTTTACCACTGGGACATCCAGAAGAATAGAAGAATACTTCAAGGAATTCGAGCATCTCCAGAATTGACTACAACTCGACGAGACCGAAGAAGCTCTCATGGCCCAATTCCTCGACGGGCTCCAAGATCAGATCGCTCGAAAATTAGAACGACAACCCTATACCGGTTTCCATGAACTCTTACATCTTGCCATCTAAATTGAGCAATAAATCAAGTGCAAGATGGCAACCGTGAGTCGAGTCCGACCTCAATCCACTCCGCCTTGGACTGCCAATACCCTGACCTCGAGTAGCCCGAACCGTTCACAAGACATGGACAAAATCGCAGCTCATGAACTCCGACCTGCGCCTCGAATACAAGTAGGACCCAACAAGCCTACAATCGAACAGAGACAAGGACCAAACATCACCCGCAGCCGAGATATCGTGTGTTTTAAATGTCAAGGCCATGACATCCGGATGTAGGCGAGCTGCTAGTCATCCGCCGAATTCTGAGCACCGCTCCCGAACTGACCACCGACCAACGCGAGAACATCTTCCGTACCCGCTGCACGGTAAGTGGCAAGGTATGTGGTCTAATCATAGACGGTGGTTCATGTACCAACGTCGCCAGTTCGGACTTAGTTAAGAAGCTCGACTTAACCACTACTCCCCACCCTAAGCCTTATAAGCTCAAATGGTTAAATGATAAGTCTATTGTTCAAGTCAATGAACAAGTAGACATACCATTTAGTATCGGCCATTACAAGGACCAAGTCCTTTGCGATGTTGTTCCCATATAAGCTAGCCACGTCCTACTAGGGCGACCTTGGCAGTTTGATAAGGACGCGGTGCATAATGGCTGATCTAACCAATACTCATTTATCCATGAAAATAAATGATTTACCTTAGCCCCCTTATCACCCTCCGAAGTCAATGAAATGCAAAGTAAACTATCTCGTAATGCTAAGTCTAAACCCAACTTCTTGATTAAAGCGAGTAGCGTCAATAAAGCCCTGAGTAGTGGGGCTCGTGATGTTTTACTAATGGTCTTTAAAGAAGTGTTAAGTGTAGAGATCTCCGAAGAGAGATCGCCCGAAGAGATCGGACAACTTCTTGGGAAGTATCGGGGCTTGTTTGTCGAAGAGATCCCACTCGGGTTACCACCTCTACGAGGCATCAAACACTAGATCGACCTCGTTTCGGGAGCGCAGCTACCAAACTGACCTGCTTACCGCGTGAATCCCGAAGAAGCAAAAGAGCTCGAACGGCAAGTGTCCGACCTCATGCGCCATGGCTATGTCCGAGAGAGTCTCAGCCCATGTGCCGTACCAGTTCTACTCGTGCCCAAGAAAGATGGCACGTGGAGGATGTGCGTGGATTGCCGAGCGGTCAATAACATTACCATCAAGTATCGGCACCCGATACCGCGACTCGACGAGATGCTCGATGAGCTGGCCGGGTCGACCATCTTCTCCAAAATCGACCTAAAAAGCGGTTACCATCAAGTGAGGATGCGAGAAGGCGACGAGTGGAAGGCGGCCTTCGAAACCAAGAGAGGTTTGTACGAATGGTTGGTTATGCCATTCGGGTTATCAAACGCACCTTCTACTTTTATGCGTCTTATGAACCATGTGTTGTGAGAGTTTATAAATCAATTTATGGTAGTTTACTTCGACGATATTTTGGTGTATAGTCGATGTTCATCTGACCACTTAAACCATCTCGCATGGTTCTCGGCACACTTCGGAAAGATGAGCTCTATGCGAATCTCAAGAAGTGTGTCTTCGGTATTAATGAGTTGGTCTTTTTAGGTTTTATTGTGAGTGCGCAGGGACTTCGAGTGGACAACGAGAAGATCCGGGCAATCAAAGAAAGGCCGACCCCAACAAGCATCGGACAAGTCCGGAGTTTTCACGGGCTAGCAAGTTTCTACCGTCGGTTCGTGAAGGATTTCAGCATCGTGGCTGCACCACTCACTGCGGTGATCAAGAAAGATGTGGCTTTCAGTTGGAACCAGCCACAAGAGCAAGCGTTCCAAGAACTCAAGAAGCGACTCACCCATGCACCGCTCTTGGTACTACTGGATTTTTCCAAGACGTTCGAAGTAGAATGCGACGCCTCGGGTATACGTGATATAAGAATGGATAAGCAGCTTGAACCGGAGCAAGGAGAACTGGCAGAACTTGGACAACTAGGACCAGAAGAGCTTGAGCAAGCTATGGAGATACCAAGCGGACCCATTACAAGAGATAAAGCCAAGACACTAAAAGAAGTCGTTGGCACAATGCTCAATCAGGCTGAAAGCAACCTTAGCTCTATAGCTAATACAACTACATTGGTTGTGATTCAAGGTAGCTAAGGGTTGCCTAAGGGAGGTGTGTGCTCTTATACTCTTTTTCTCTTGGTCTAGTTTTGTCCCAACTTGGGTTTTCTAGACAATGTTTTTAATGAGCTAAGTTGTACACACTCTTTTCTCAAGGGAGAAGTGGCCCGAATCTATCTTATTTCGTTTAGACCTTTTCTATTTTAGAACTATGTTTTGGGCCTATTTGTTTGAGGCCTCTCTCCAGCAACCCTAGTCTCCTTTATGTTATTTACTATTTAAGCTTCTTGAACCCTTGAAATGAGATCATCAAACATTTTTAATCTAGACATTTTCTAAGTTTGTTTGATCTTGTCGTGTGTAATATCCAGAAACTTGGATTTTACCCTCGTGTGTCATATCCTGGGTGAATTCAAGCCGAAGATCAAGAGCCTTCTCGTATCTCTTGATAGTTCAAATCGATTCATCATTTTCATAATAACCTTTCATCTTCTCATTCGTTCACTCTCATTCGCTCAACGGATTTCGCTCAAAATTCATCACAAGACTCCTCACCATCTCATCTATCCGCTGACGCTTCCACACCCACGCGATCCACTCGATCTACCTACTCGAGTGAGCTTCTTCAGTTTTCAAAAGCTCAGATATGATCGTTTGATACCTACAACCACTTGATCTTGCTCCTGGAAGTTCCTAACTCACTATAGGAACGTATTATGTGGTATCAGAGCCATGTCAAGTCAGGTTGTTTCAAAAAAACTTTTCATCTTCTTGATTAACCAATTACGAAATCCATAGATCTACTCTTTAATTATTCTTTGGTTTATAAGACTGTTAGATCTTAACCTAAATCTGATAGTTCTAAAGTGTTTGTTGGACTAGATTACTGGTTTGTCTTTTGCTTTCTTGCAGGAACATGGCAGGAGATGAAGAAGAGGCTAGTACAAGCAACAAACTTTTGTTAGAGGCTCTCACTGCTAGATTTGCCAAAATAATGGACGAAAAACTAGAAGCCTTCCGACAGGAACGTGTTACAACAACAGAGGATGAACAAGTCCATTTTAATCCTAGAGCTGCAGATAATCTCCATAATGCGCGAGACTACTACTCATCATCTCGATCTAGTCAAAGAAGGCAGAGACGTGTTCGTGAAGAAAGACCAGCTCCTAGAGATAATATGGCTGGGTTAAAGATCCGAATCCCTCCTTTCCATGGTACTAATGATCCAAACGCTTACTTAGATTGGGAAAAGAAGATTGAGCTCGTTTTTCATTGCCAAGAATATACAGAGGAGAACCGAGTTAAAATTGCTGTTACAGAGTTTCATGATTACGCACTTAGCTGGTGGGATCAATTAGTCACTACTAGAAGGCGAGAGTTGGTGACTTTCCCATTGATACTTGGTCTCAAATGAAAGTGCTCATGAGAAAGAGATTTGTACCAAGTCATTACCATAGGGAGCTGCACTTTAAGTTGAGAAATTTGGTACAAGGGTCTAAATCTGTGGAAGAATACTACAAGGAAATGGAGACCTTAATGGTTAGAGTTGACATTCAAGAGGACGGTGAAGCTACAATGTCTAGGTTCATGGGAGGTCTTAATCGAGACATTGTTGATCTTTTGGAGGTTCATCATTATGTGGAGCTTGAGGAGTTGTTTCATAAGGCTGTGATGTTTGAAAAACAACTTAAAAGGAAAGGCACTCGATCGAGTCACATAACCAGCAGATCAAATTGCACCAAAGACTCACGGTTTGGTTCTCAAAAGGATTTCAGGTCTGGTGTTAAGACTGAGCATAAGTTGCATAATTTCAAGGAGTCCAAACCAAGCGGTTCTAAAGAATTTAAGGAAGTCGCCAAGTCTAACTTTAGAGCTAGAGATCTTAAATGTTTTAAATGTCATGGTCTAGGACATTATGCCAGTGACTGCCCCAACAATAAAATAATGGTGCTTCAAGCTGATGGTGAATTCGAATCTGAAGATGAAGTACTTGAAGAACCAATAGAGGTTGAGGTTACAGAACCAGCAAAGGGTCCTCTACTAGTCACAATGAGAGCTCTAAGTGTTATCACCAAGACTACAGAGCAACAACAAAGGGAGAATTTATTTCATACTTGGTGTGTGGTTAACGATAAAGTGTGCAGCCTTATCATAGATGGAGAAAGCTGTACCAACGTGGCTAGCCAAACCATGGTTGCAAAGCTCGGGTTGGAAGAAATACCTCATCCAAAGCCGTATAAGTTAACATGGCTGAATGATGATGGCGAGATTTCTGTGAGTAAACAAGTTAAGGTGTCTTTTACTATTGGCAAGTATGAGGATGAGATTTTGTGTGACATTGCACCTCTAAAAGCTAGTCATATATTACTTGGAAGACCATGGCAATCAGAATGTCGAGTTATTCATGATGGGTTCACAAACCGTCACAGTTTTGAGCACAAGCGCAGAAAGATCATCTTAGCTCCTATGGCGCCTCACGAGGTTTATCTAGATCAACTCAGCATGAAAAAGAAGCCATTGCAGGACAAACCATCAAAGCAACCTAAGCAAAAGCATAAAGGAAGTGAATCAACTAATCTTTTAATGGTTTCTAAAGAGAATTTGCTTAAACTAACTGAATTGGAACCGGATGTACCAAGTAGCATTCTTACTCTTTTACAGGATTTTCAAGATATTTTTCCTGAAGATAATCCATCGGGACTACCACCAATTCGAGGTATTGAACACCAAATTGATTTTGTCCTTGGGGCTGTGCTACCAAACAAACCAGCATACCGAACCAACCACACAGAGACCAAAGAACTCGAGACATAAGTAAATGAACTCTTAGAGAAAGGATACATCAGAGAGGTGATAATATGGTTTTGCTATCAATTGCCTAATGCATTATCATGCCATTGCAATACAATAGGTGTCAATCCAATTGGGTGTGATGCTAACCGATAAGATATGATCAAATCAGTTAAGTCAAGCCAAGCAATATGTTTGTTTGATCACAAAAGTATCAGTTCTCAAGTTCGTGGAATTGTGTTTCCCATACCACAGAAGTGATATCGAGTACGAGATCCGGCCAGTAATCTCAACCGTTTCAGACCGTAGTCTTTAATCTCTAGGATCTCTCCATTACTCATTAAGGGTTTCCATCCGATAAACCGGAAAACAATATCAATTTGGACTTAAATCTACAGAAAGCATAAATTAGAATCTAACAAAGCAATGGTTGTAACTAACATAAGCTAACAAGCAACAGAATGAAAGACTAACAAAAGCAGAGCATTAATGATATGAGAACTTGTAAACAAGGAAACAGAATGATACTAGGAAGTAAAAGATCCTAAGGATGGGAGTAATGGGTCAGCAACTCTTCTTCAATCAACCTAGGTGTTTAACAAACTCAAAGATGAACTAACCCCTAGACAATAGACTCAGAAGTTGATTAATTCATTCTCATGATAGAAACCATCAAGCTAAGCTAATTTCAGACCTAATTCTCATTAGCAAAATCTAACCTAACAGGCAGTAAGACTCAGTCTATGAAAGCCAATAAACACTCTAGACATCTAATCTCTTAGGCTAGAAATGTAAATCTATGGAATTAGTTGGTTCAGACATTTCATGACACACGTTTTGAGTGTGGAAATGTCTGGATTCTAATTCCAAATGATCAGAAAGGAACTAGCATTAAGGACACTAATCCATAAAGGATTCATGGAATCATAAGCTTAAACGACCTAGTAGACCAAAGAATTGCCACTAACCTATCCCATCCTCAAGAACCCTAAAAGACTACTCAGAAATCATGAAGAACATCAAGAACACAAACCCAGAAAATACTATAACATGCATGATCCGAAAGATAAAGATGAAGAGAGCTATAAGTGACAAAGAAACAATAATGGAAACTAAATATAATGGAAAGAGTCTAGACTTCAAAACAAGAACATAAACCCAGAAAATTATAAAACTTGTAATAAGAATAGACAAGGGTATGGAGACTAACAATTACCAAAGAAACTATATCAAAACCTTAACAACTACTAAGATAATTACTTAGAACATATGAAGAACATGAAGAACATGAAGAACATGAAGAACATGAAGAACATGAAGAACACAAACCCAGAATTTATTAAAAATTGTAATAGAGATAGACAAAGTTATGGAGATTAATAACTAGCAAAAGAAGTATAACAAAAACTTAATAACTTAGAAGAAATCTCAATTACAAAATAAGATGTTCTTGGTGAAACTATAGAGAAAACCTAGGCAAAAAAACGTATCCCTCAACAAATGGCTTAAAGGGAGTATTTATAGAGAAGTTTGCAAAACCCTAAAACAGAAGAGGACAAGATAGATGTCGGCAGTTTTACTCGATCGGTTTGATCGAGTCGTGTGGTGGAGTCGGTTAAGTGCCCCATGCCTTGGCTCGTTCTGGAAGTGCACTCGATTGGCTTGGTCGAGTGGGTGATCGAGCACTTGACTTGGCTCGTTCTAGAAGTGCACTCGATCAGATTGATCGAGTGGGTGATCGAGCTCCCTTCGTGTGTCTTGAGTTTGCACTCGATCCACTCGATCGAGTCAGTGATCGAGTGGCTTCCTTCTTCTGCATCCTGTGCTTCTTGACCGATCCTTGTCCATGTAACAAATCTCCATTCGTCCCTTAATCCATAAGTGACTCCATATCACCTGTTTCAACACCTTATGCATGATATGTATGCAATGCCGATGCAAGAATGCCTAAGTATGCAAAACAGAAGTAAGTGACTCTAAATGGTGCGAATGAAGGATGAAACAATGCTAAATGGGTTATCAAAGTGTGCTTAAAACAAGTAAAATACAGAGATATCAAGAGGGCATGAGCCAAAGTGCAGTACCTGTTCTATTGGTTCCAAAGAAAGATGGCAGCTGGAGAATGTGTGTTGATTGTCGAGCCATCAACTATATTACGGTGAAGTTTCGACATCCTATACCTAGACTAGATGACATGCTTGATGAATTATATGGGTCTAGTGTTTTCTCTAAGATTGATTTAAAAAGTGGCTATCATCAAATTAGGATGAAAGAAGGAGATGAGTGGAAAACTGCATTTAAAACTAAGCAAGGATTATATGAGTGGTTAGTAATGCCGTTTGGGCTAACCAATGCACCTAGTACATTCCTGAGCAAACTAAATCTTTGCTTGCCCTCAAGCAAACTAACAAGATAAAGGCAGGAGAAGAGATTGAAGGTGGGGATTCAGAACCTTTAGCAGACTGATAAAGTAATTGAGATCAATGTCCAAGTTAATAGTTCTAAAATGCAATGTGAGTGAGTTCTACTTATAAAACTTTAGCCATACTCTTCACAACAAAATCTGATTTCAGTCTCAACCTACACATGCATTCAAATCCACCAATCCCTTTAACATTCATTAGGTAAAAACTATGAATCAAGCTATACATATTCAATGAACTCATTTGGCTAAGGGTATGGTTAGGAGACAAGAATGGTTGGGCAATTTATAACAAGGGTCTCTCTCGAAAAGAACTGAGCTTTTGTAGAATGCTAAAGGTAAGGGCCAACCTATGCATACAAGAATAGAATCCCATCTACCCAATGATTCAAAAGCTTATTTCAGCTTTCCTATTTCTACCCTTTCTCATTAGATTTTCTTTTCAGCTCAACCCTTTAATTGTTCTTACTCTTAAAAGAGGTTTCTTTCTCAAAATACGTTTATCACTTCTAGCGGATTTAGGTTTTTATTATTAACTTTGGTTCTCTTTTCTTTCTTTTACCTATAACCATTCATTTCAATATTTTCCAAATCCTTCACTAGAACAACCAGCTTTCTTCTCTTTAAACCTCTCCTTAGAGTTCTTAAACTTTGCTTTCTTTCTCTTTTTCCAATCTTTTCTTTGAAGCTCAACCCATCCCAAACGCATAATCAAGTTCCTATCTAGCTCTATCTAACCCAAACAAAAACGTGATAGAACTACACAGGATGCTATTCTTGTCGGCTCAAACCTAACACTTTCTACCAAGCTCAATCCGAAAATAGGCCTAACACTCAGAAATCATAATTGGCTTGAAAGATGGATAGGGTAAGGGTGTGGAAAACTGTCCCATTGTTGGAATCAGCTACTTGGATAAGCAAGAGTGGTAAAATGGTGAAAGAAAATCTAAGTATGCATATGTGTATCCATGAGTTCAGATTCAATGCATAGGTATGATAATTATGAATCAAGTTCTTGGTTCAAGTAGATAGGGAAAGGCATCAAATCACAGCATGTTTCAATACAGATGAAATCGATTTGTGCATTCAAAACATGGTGCTATCTTATACTCGAACTCATTCAATAGGCATTAGACAACTAGTAACTTGGGCATTGATGTTTAAGTAATAAATCAGCAGGCATGCAAGGTTGTAATCATCATAATCTCCTATGCAAATGTATCTAAATGAACACTCTTTTTTTTTATTTTTTTCGATAATTTTTCAAATTTTTATGGGTTTTCTGTGCCTTAGATGATATGCAAACACATCCTAAATCTTCCCCCAAACTTAAATTACACAGTCCCTTGTGTAATAAAAATTCGAAAAACGATATAAGGATCAACAACAAAAACAATAAACATGCTATGGATAGTACAATGATAGGGTGAAGAAATTAGCTTATGGATTGGTGAAGTAGGAGGTGACTAATGCGTCCATGGTCTCTATTGTGTAGTCGGACTCGTGTGCGTCATCCAAAGACCACTCGATCACTGACTCGACCACCGACTCGATCGCCGGTTCGAGTGCTCGATCGAGTCGAGTGGTTGAGCTCGATCGCGACTTCCGTTTCTCTCGGTCACCTCTTTTCTTCCTTTGCCTAGGTTCAACCGAGGATGATCTGGGAGGTTCCATGGTCATGGCTTGGCTTGGCTCCATTCTCAAAGAGCTGCTTCTTTTCAACTTGCTTGACCTATGCTTAGTTTTCCTTGAAGATGATCCAGCAACCTTACCTTGGAGTTCCTTGATTTGATCCTTCATTTCACTCATAGAACCAGATAGCTCCTTGACCGTCCTCTTCAAAGTCTTAATGGTTTTGTCTTGGAACTTATTCCACTTTTGAAGGATGCTGAGGTACTTGTGAGCTTCCTTTAGGCCTTGGCTCTGCCTTGAATCTGTGGAGTATTCCTGGAAATGGAAGATGTTTGGTGCATACTCCTCCAGTTCGTCCACTTCTTCCTCTTCTTGTTCTGGTTCCTTTGCTTCTTGAATGATTTCGGCCTGAGGCACGTAGAGGAGGTCTGTTGATGGCCAAAAGTCGATGTTGTTTCCGGTCCTGATCTTTGTGGAGATTGTGTTGGCTAGAATCATCCGAGCATCACCAACAGCTGGGTGAACAAATTTGTAGAGGTAGCATTCATTCACCCTTTCGTTGTCTAGGAAATGGGTTCGTGTTAGATGCGGAATGTCTATCCATCTAGGATTATGCTCCTTTGAACTAAGCTCCACACCACATGCGACTATGATTGGGGTAACTATGCCGCCAATACTCAGCTCACCCTTGCTACCCTTCTTGTGCAACCGTAGTGCCCAATCTCGGTAATACATCATCTGGTCAATCACAACGCTCGAAAGGCTTGTATCAGACCTATCTCCCTTCAGAATCGTGCCATCCCTGGTGCAGCTTAGGACTCCTCCAAGAGCCAAATCAAGCATTTGTAGCTCTCCGTCGTTTATGTTTCCCGTGACCTTCCTAGCAAAGAGGGTGCTAGCAATAGATTTGTGTAAGTACCTCAAAACAGGGCTTCTGATCTGTGCACTCTTTGATCTAGAAGAAGAGTATTTTCCATTTCCACCAATTGTTTCCCATAAAGCTAGAAGCTCACGCTTGTCAAAATCTTGGACAGTTCCCGTCCCGCTTGGAAATCCATACACATGGTCTATCTCCTTGAATGTGAGCGAGTATTGTTTGTTTCTGACCGTGAACGTTATCAAGCCTAAACCACCATCTGAGATGTAATCCGGCTCGTCCTCATAGAAGTGTACCCTTAAAGAGGCTAAGAAGTAGCAGGTTTCATCTTCGTAAGCTTCCATGTTTAGCTTCATGAATGTGTCCAGGTGACACATTTCGAACAAGAACTCAACATCTCTCTTGATGCCTAGCTTCTTCATTGTCTTCGGATGTGGAAAACGGGTGCCAGCAAATATCATTCCCTTGAAGATTTTGTAGAGCTCTTCAATGGAAAGTTTAGTCTTTCCTTTGCTTCGTGGTTGCTCATCTTCCTCTTCTTCTTCTTCCATTGATTCTACCGGACGTTTTCCCCTTGATATGGCATTCCTTTCTCTTGAATATTCGTCAGCCATGGGTGGCTCTTCTTCGCCTTCAGCAACTGCCATAGGCTCAGCTTCTCGACCGTGAGCTCGACCACTAGCTCGACCATGAGCTCGATCTCTGGATCGAGTGGTCAATCGAGTTGGAGATCGAGTTGGAGAGTGAGTGATGTCCTCAATCTCCATGTGTTCTGGTTCTTATGCTGCGGATTGTCTCACCCTCCGGAGGCTTCTTGCCATTGCTTCAGCGGATGAACGACGGGCTGGTTCCCTTCTTGGAGAGCTCTTGGGCTTGGTGAAAAGGAACTGATTAATCATCTTCAAAGATCCTGGATAAATGCAACTCAAAACCAAAAATGAGATGGCTAAGGGAGCCTTTGCCGAAAACGAAGAGGTTTTAGGGATCTGGTTTTCTAGCTCTAGCTCACAACTCAACAACCAATGGTTTTATTGAGGACTTACGTCTCAGAGTGAGCACAAGCTAGAAAATGAGAGGGGTGAGAGATTTATGAAGCAAACCACTTGCTTTTATAGGCAAAGAGGGATGCTAGAGGACAAGGAGGAGCCTTTGCAATGAATTTAAATTTGAATTCGAATTTCAAACTCTCCATGTGAATGCACTCGATCAAAGGCGTAATGTGTGGATCGAGTGGGTCCCTCGAGTCAGCCTTTGTCCCCTAGGTTGTCGCCCATCTTGACCGAAATTTTGAAATTCAAATTCAAAATTTGGTGCTTCCATGTGTTGGCTCGAGCATGTGGATCGAGTGGGCCATCGAGTCAGATCTTGTCCCTTTGGTTTGTCCCCCACTTGATCTAGAACCTTTGAATTTGAATTTGAATGGTTGTTTGGGTCCTTTCTGTCGACAAGTTGATCTAGAATCGGAGTTATCCATCGATTTGGTTGCTTGTTTCATCATCGTTGCCAAACTTTGATTCTTCATATGAACGGATCAGTCTTGTAGTTTTTAAACCATCCAAAACCGGCATGCATACACCCTTGAGTACCAAATTGTAGCTAGAATGATTAATCGCGTTTATGGCTTCAACTCCATTATTAGCAATATCCATTATATGGCTTTAACTGTTTCATCATCGACTTTGCAACCATGATGTTGATCTTATTATCTTCCTAAAGCAAAATCTTTGGCTTTGATGTTTCTTTAAGATTTGTCTCTTCTCTTTGAGATGAAACTGTAAGCTCCTACGACATTTCTAAAGTTTCATCTTCTGAGCTAGCTTGTGAACTGCTGCAAGATTCAGAATACTTAGAGAAACATCGACCATCTTCATTCTCATGTCGTCGGTCAAGTGGCCGGTGGTGTGCGACGTTGAGCTCGACCGTGCACTCGATCAGGCAGATCGAGTCGTACATCGAGTTAATCGGCTAATTGGTCCAAGTTTGAATTGTACTCGATCATTGCAATGAAGGACCTCGATCGATCACATGATTGGGAGATCGAGTAGTAGGTCGAGCTAGACATTCACCACCCTTTGTTTCTTTCCTTTAAACGTCTCTATCCCCCTTCTGTTATTAACTCATGTATTGTCCCTTAAACATCAAAAACACTTATAACAAATCATAAAACCCAAAAGCAAAACAAAAAGAATAAAAGTTATATAAACAGGGATAGACATGGGACTTCCTCCCAAGTGAGCTTGTTTAAAGTCACTGAGATTGACTTGTTACCTCCTTATGCTTTGGGCGGTTCACCGAGAGAAACAGAGGTTCCTTCTTGAATGATCATATTTGCCATGTATCGCTTAACCCGCTGCCCGTTCACCGTGAACTCAGTCCCATCTTTTCCTACCAGGGTAATAGCACCATAGGGCAATACTTCCTTGATGACAAATGGGCCGGACCATCTGGACTTCAGCTTTCCCAGAAAAAGCTTTAGCCTGGAGTTGAATAACAGCACCTGATCCCCAGCCTTGAATTCCTTAAGAAGGATCTTCTTGTCATGAAAAGCTTTAGTTATTTCCTTGTAGACTTTAGAACTTTCATAGGCTTCTAACCTAATCTCTTCCAGCTCATGCAAGTCAACTGTTCTTTTCTCTTGAGCAGTCTTTATATCAAGGTTCAATAGCTTAGTTGCCCATAAAGCTTTGTACTCCATTTCCACAGGTAAATGGCATGCTTTCCCATACAGCAGCTGGAATGGAGTTCTCCCTATTGGCGTTTTGAATGCTGTTCTGTAAGCCCAGAGAGTGTCATCAAGCTTGACTGACCAATCTCTTTTTGAAACCCCCACTACTCTTGCAAGGATTGCCTTAATCTGTTTGTTAGAAACTTCTACTTGGCCACTGGTTTGAGGATGGTAAGGTGTTGCAACCTTATGCTTCACCCCATGCTTCCTTAACAGATTCTCAAACAGCTTGTTAATGAAGTGAGACCCTCCATCACTAATGACTACCCTTGGAACGCCGAACCTTGGGAAAATGATGCTCTTGAACATCTTAAGCACAACCTTAGCATCATTGGATGGGCAAGCAATGGCTTCGACCCATTTCGAGACATAATCTACAGCCACCAGTATATAGCTGTTTCCGAATGATGGCGGATTGAAAGGACCCATGAAATCTATCCCCCATACGTCGAACACTTCAACCTCTAGTATAGGGTTCTGCGGCATCTCATTCCTTCTGCTTATATTGCCCATTCTCTGACAGGGGTCACACCTAGAGATGAAGTTCTGAGTATCCTTAAACATGCTAGGCCACCACAATCCTGCTTGGAGGATCTTCTGAACAGTCTTGAAGGTTGCAAAGTGACCTCCATAGGCAGATCCATGGCAATGTTCTAGAACTCCTTTTCCTTCTTTCTCAGCAATGCATCTTCTGAACAAACCATCCGACCCCTTCTTGTAGAGATACGGATCATCCCAGTAGTAGTGGTTCACATCTCTGAAGAATTTCTTCCATTTATATGAATCTAAGCTCTTAGGGACTTCTCCAATAACCTTGTAGTTAACCAAGTCTGCATACCAAGGCAGCCTTTCTTCCCCCAAACTTAAAGCGTTGGCTGTTCCACTTGAAATGGCTACACGATCCTTGACTCGATCAGCCACTCTATCTACTACTCGATCAAGGACTCGAGTTGCTGGTCGCATGGTTGGTCGAGTCAATTCAGTTCTAATGGCCATCAGTGACTCTTCAGGCATAGAGTCATCTATGGGCAATGCATCGAAGATTTTCATTCTAGACAAGTGATCAGCCACTCCATTTTCGATACCCTTCTTATCAACAATCTCCATATCAAATTCTTGAAGCAAGAGGATCCATCTAAACAATCTTGGCTTAGTGTCTTTCTTTGCATAAATGTGCCTCAAGGCTGCATGATCCGTGTAGACGATGACCTTTGATCCTACTAGATAGCTTCTGAATTTCTCAAAGGCAAACACAACTGCTAGTAGCTCCTTCTCTGTAGTTGCATATCTCCCTTGTGCCTCATCTAATGTTCTACTCGCATAGTAGATGACATGCAGCTTCTTATCAATCTTTTGTCCCAAGACAGCTCCCACTGCATAATCATATGCATCACACATAATTTCGAATGGATAGTCCCAGTTAGGAGCTTGAACTATCGGAGCTGAGATTAAAGCCGCCTTGATCCGTTGGAAGGCTTCTAAGCATTCGGAGTCGAAGTTGAACTCCATCTCCTTACAGAGCAACCTTGTGAGTGGTCTGGCTACCTTTGAGAAATCTTTGATAAATCGCCTATAGAACCCAGCATGGCCAAGGAAACTTCTGATATCCTTTACAGTCCTTGGAGGTGGCAACTGCATTATCACATCGATCGTAGCCTTGTCTACCTCTATTCCATTCTCAGAGATCTTGTGCCCCAAAACAATACCCTCTCTGACCATAAAATGGCATTTCTCCCAGTTTAGAACCAGGTTGGTCTCTTCACACCTAGAGAGTACCCTGCACAAGTTTATCAAACACGAGGAGAAAGAGGAGCCATACACAGAAAAATCATCCATGAAGACCTCCACCATCTCCTCTATCAAATCCGAAAAGATAGAGATCATACACCTCTGAAAGGTGTCAGGTGCATTACAAAGACCGAACGGCATTCTCCTATATGCAAATGTTCCATAAGGGCAGGTGAATGTGGTTTTTTCTTGATCATTAGGGTGTATAGGGATCTAGAAAAATCCACTATACCCATCTAGAAAGCAATAATAGGGATGGTTTGCTAGCCTTTCCAACATCTGGTCAATGAATGGCAATGGGAAATGGTCTTTTCTAGATGCAGCATTTAGTTTCCTGTAATCTATGCACATTCTATGGCTAGTGATTGTTCTAGTGGGAATGAGTTCATCCTGATCATTTTTAACAACGGTCATTCCACCCTTTTTAGGAACACAATGCACAGGTGATATCCAAGTGCTATCAGATATGGGGTAAATCACACCAGCTTCTAACAACTTAAGAATTTCCTTTTTAACAACCTCTTTCAAGTTTGGATTCAACTTTCTTTGAGGTTCAATGCTAGCATATGATTCATTTTCAAGATGAATTCTATGAGTGCATAAGCTAGGTCAAATTCCTTTGATGTCATCTAGTGAATACCCTATGGCTCTTCTAAACTTTTTCAATTCGGTCAATAGCAAGTGCACTTCATCATCATTCAGTTTAGCGTTTACTATGACTGGATAAGTGGAATTAGGGCCTAGAAAAGCATACCTTAGCCCTGTTGGAAGTGCTTTGAGATCAACTTTTGGGGCTTTTAGTTCGGACCAATCGTCAGATGCGTGTAATGGTGGCTCGTTCTTTGACTCGATCAACGAATCTGAGATGATCCATCTTCGATCGATCCAATGACTTCCGTGTTCAACCCATTAAGATTTTCAAACATTTCTGATCCTTCTATGGCCTTGTGTGAGTCTAAAAGCATCTCATAGCCCAGACTCTCCTTGTTTAGAAACCCATCATTACCACCTTTGGTCAATGTAGTCTGTAGATGGTCCTCTTCATTTAGTTCTTCCAGCAGCTTATCAGCAAGTTGATCCATCTCTTCAATCCAGAAAAGCTGACCTTCTATTGTGGGTTTCTTCATGGCATCCTTAATGTCAAACTTCATCTTGAAGTCTTTTCCCAGGTTGAGTTCAATCTTTCCTTTCTTGACATCGATGATTGCTCCAGCTGTAGCCAGGAAAGGTCTTCCCAATATCAGGGGGTCTCTAGGTTCCTTATCCATTTCTAATACCACAAAGTCTGTCGGGATATCCACATATCCGATCCGTATGGGTAGATCTTCTAGTACGCCATGTGGTATTCGAACTGACCTATCCGCCAATACCAAAGAGATGTTGCAATCCTTGTACTTACTGAACCCCAATCTCCTGGCTACTGAAAGCGGCATAAGGCTTATTGAAGCTCCAAGGTCACAAAGACAGTTCTTAAAGCTCAACGGCCTAAGGGAGCAGGGCAAGGTGAAACAACCGGGATCGCCTTGCTTCTGGACGATAGCACTGCATTCCTCACTTAACACTACCATTCCCTGAAGCTCTTTAACTCTTTCTGTCAATGTGTCCTTCAAAAACTTTTGATATGGAGGTATCAGCATGAAGGCATCTAACAGAGGCATTTTGATCTCAATATCACTCATCTGCTTGTCAAAGAGTGCCTTGTACTTCTCCATTTTCTCTCGTCTAAATCGACTAGGGAATGGAAGCTTAGGTTTGTATGGAGGGGGAACGAAGGACGTCTCCTTTTTCTTCGAACCAAATGGTGTTACAGCATCCTGCGCGTCAACTCGATCATCCACTCGATCGTAGGATAGAATAGGTGATGTCTGTCGAGCTTGATCAACGACTCTGTCTTACGGATCGAGTAGGTGGTCGAGTCGTTGGTCGAGCCTATCCTTATTGGCTTTATTTTGACATAAATCCTCCCCATCTTGTTCATCACTGTCCTCAGTGATTTTGGTAGGTCGTTGGGGGGTAGATAGTGCTCGGCCACTCCGTAGTGTGATGGCATTGATATGAAAATCTTTTAGGTTTTGCAGTGATTTCCCTGGAGAAGAAGTAGAGGCGGTGTTTCCTTCCAGGTGTTTGACTTTTGAGTTAAGTGTTTCGAACTTGCAGTTCAGATCATTGTAAGAGCAGTCAATCTTTGTGTGGACGTCGGCAAGTTTTTTAGAGATCTCGAGAGCATTGGATGCTTGACCCTGGAGTAGTTGTTGGAGCATAGTCTTCATGTCTGCGTCCGGGTTAGGTTGTATTGGTGGGCGTTGATTTTGAAAACCCGGAGGACCCATTGCACCTTGCTGTTTGTACTCGCCTTGAAATTGTGGTTTAGGGACAAAACCTTGGGGCTGATTGTAAGGAACGAAAGGCCGGGGTGGAAGTTGTTGGGGCTGAGGAGGGTAGACTTGGTCCTGGGGGTTTTCCACATTGGTACTCCGATAGGACAAGTTCGGATTGGGCCGATAGTTGTTGTAACCTCTGTTATATCCACCTTGGTTCTGGATGTAGCTAACCTCTTCTCGGTGATCAATCCCCCCATCTTGAAGTTGGGGCTGTTCATCTTCAGAAACAAAATGAACATGCCGCTGCTGGGCTTGGAGGAGCTTATCCAACTTCTCATTCATGGCTTTCATTTCTTTCTGATGCCGCTCTTCAGAATCATGACTCCCCCTGATTCCCCGATCATAATCTTCATTGTAATTTCCATCGGATTGAGCAAGGTTTTCGACTAACTTCCAGCCTTCATCGACATCCTTATTCAAGAAGTTGCCATTGCTGGCAGTATCAAGAAGTATTCGGATTTTGGGAAGAGCTCCTCTGTAAAGGGTGCTAAGAATGGATTCGTTGCTGAAACCATGATGAGGACATTGAGATTGATAGCTTTTGAATCGCTCCTAGGCTTCACATAAGGACTCGCCATTTTGCTGAGCAAATCCGGAGATCTCGTTTCGAAGTTTAGCAGTGCGAGAGTTGGAGAAAAACTTGGCAAGGAAAACACGTTTGCATTCGTCCCAAGAGGTGATGGAGCCATGAGGAAGAGTCTTTTCCCATAGATGGGCTTTGTCACCGAGGGAGAAAGGAAAGAGGCGCAGCTTCAATGCGTCTTCACTAACGCCATTGATTTTGCAGAGGCTACAGAGCCTGTCAAACTCGTCCAGATGATCAAGGGGATCCTCCATGGGGAGACCATGGAATTTGTTGTTCTGGACCATAGCGATCAAGCTGCTCTTAATCTCAAAATTGTTGTTTTGGACAGCGGGAGGTAGAATGCCATGCCGCTGTGTGTGTGTGTTAGGGGCATCGCATGCACCAATGTATCGGAGCCACCTTGGGGGAACCTGAGGTGGTTCGTCCTGGTGGATAGGTTGATTCGCCATAGGGATTGGCTCGTGCGGATTGGCGTGGTGGTGGTCTCGTTGTGCTCTCAACTGTTGGGGTAGACGGTTGATGTTGTCGAGATAACGAATGAGATCTTGGTTGCCGTGCGATCTGGTGTGCATGCAGGTAAAGGAAACACAGCTCGATCGGCGACTCGATCAAGCACTCGATCGGTGGGTCGAGCTGTTGGTCGAGCTGGTGGTCGAGTGGTATGGGCGTGTTGTACCTGAATCACCAAACAGAGAAAGAACAACCAAGTCAGTAAAACGAGTTGGTGATAAGAAGAACTTGATCTTAAGAGATCGGAAATCTTAAACGTAACAAACGAACACCCCCCCGGCAACGGCGCCAAATTGATAATATGGTTTTTTGCTATCAATTGCCTAATGCATTATCATGCCATTGCAATACAATAGGTGTCAATCCAATTGGGTGTGATGCTACCAGATAAGATATGATCAAATCAGTTAAGTCAAGCCAAGCAATATGTTTGTTTGATCACAAAAGTATCAGTTCTCAAGTTCGTGGAATTGTGTTTCCCATACCACAGAAGTGATATCGAGTACGAGATCCGGCCAGTAATCTCAACCGTTTCAGACCGTAATCTTTAATCTCTAGGATCTCTCCATTACTCATTAAGGGTTTCCATCCGATAAACCGGAAAACAATATCAGTTTGGACTTAAATCAACAGAAAGCATAAATTAGAATCTAACAAAGCAATGGTTGTAACTAACATAAGCTAACAAGCAACAGAATGAAAGACTAACAAAAGCAGAGCATTAATGATATGAGAACTTGTAAACAAGGAAACAGAATGATACTAGGAAGTAAAAGATCCTAAGGATGGGGGTAATGGGTCAGCAACTCTTCTTCAATCAACCTAGGTGTTTAACAAACTCAAAGATGAACTAACCCCTAGACAATAGACTCAGAAGTTGATTAATTCATTCTCATGATAGAAACCATCAAGCTAAGCTAATTTCAGACCTAATTCTCATTAGCGAAATCAAACCTAACAGGCAGTAAGACTCAGTCTATTAAAGCCAATAAACACTCTAGACATCTAATCTCTTAGGCTAGATATGTAAATCTATGGAATTAGTTGGTTCAGACATTTCATGACACACTTTTTGAGTGTGGAAATGTCTGGATTCTAATTCCAAATGATCAGAAAGGAACTAGCATTAAGACACTAATCCATAAGGGATTCATGGAATCATAAGCTTAAACGACCTAGTAGACTAAAGAATTGCCACTAACCTATCCCATCCTCAAGAACCCTAAAAGACTACTCAGAAATCATGAAGAACATCAAGAACACAAACCCAGAAAATACTATAACATGCATGATCCGAAAGATAAAGATGAAAAGAGCTATAAGTGACAAAGAAACAACAATAGAAACTAAATATAATGGAAAGAGTCTAGACTTCAAAACAAGAACATAAACCCAGAAAATTATAAAACTTGTAATAAGAATAGACAAGGGTATGGAGACTAACAATTACCAAAGAAACTATATCAAAACCTTAACAACTACTAAGATAATTACTTAGAACATATGAAGAACATGAAGAACACAAACCCAGAATTTATTAAAACTTGTAATAGAGATAGACAAAGTTATGGAGATTAATAACTAGCAAAAGAAGTATAACAAAAACTTAATAACTTAGAAGAAATCTCAATTACAAAATAAGATGTTCTTGGTGAAAATATAGAGAAAACCTAGGCAAAAAACGTATCCCTCAACAAATGGCTTAAAGGGAGTATTTATAGAGAAGTTTGCAAAACCCTAAAACAGAAGAGGACAAGATAGATGTCGGCAGTTTGACTCGATCGGTTTGATCGAGTCGTGTGGTCGAGTCGGTTAAGTGGCCCATGCCTTGGCTCGTTCTGGAAGTACACTCGATCGGCTTGGTCGAGTGGGTGATCGAGCACTTGACTTGGCTCGTTATAAAAGTGCACTCGATCAGATTGGTCGAGTGGGTGATCGAGCTCCCTTCGTGTGTCTTGAGTTTGCACTCGATCCACTCGATCGAGTTAGTGATCGAGTGGCTTCTTTCTTCTGCATCCTGTGCTTCTTGACCGATCCTTGTCCATGTAACAAATCTCCATTCGTCCCTTAATCCATAAGTGACTCCATATCACCTGTTTCAACACCTTATGCATGATATGTATGCAATGCCGATGCAAGAATGCCTAAGTATGCAAAACAGAAGTAAGTGACTCTAAATGGTGTGAATGAAGGATGAAACAATGCTAAATGGGTTATCAAAGTGTGCTTAAAACAAGTAAAATACAGAGATATCAAGAGGGCATGAGCCAAAGTGCAGTACCTGTTCTATTGGTTCCAAAGAAAGATGGCAGCTGGAGAATGTGTGTTGATTGTCGAGCCATCAACTATATTACGGTGAAGTTTCGACATCCTATACCTAGACTAGATGACATGCTTGATGAATTATATGGGTCTAGTGTTTTCTCTAAGATTGATTTAAAAAGTGGCTATCATCAAATTAGGATGAAAGAAGGAGATGAGTGGAAAACTGCATTTAAAACTAAGCAAGGATTATATGAGTGGTTAGTAATGCTGTTTGGGCTAACCAATGCACCTAGTACATTCCTGAGATTGATGAACCATGTGCTTAGAGCTTCATAGGCGTTTTTGTGGTTGTCTACTTTGATGACATTCTGGTCTTTAGTAAGAGCCTAGCTAAGCATGTTACTCATCTTAGACTTGTTCTGAACGTACTTAGAAAGGAAAAACTTTATGCTAATTTGAAGAAATGTACTTTTGGAACATATAACCTTGTCTTTTTAGGTTTTGTTGTGAGTGCAGATGGAGTTAAAGTAGATGAAGAAAAGGTGAAAGCAATTCGAGAATGGCCAATTCCGAAGAACGTGAGTGAAGTGAGGAGCTTTCACGGTCTCGCTGGATTCTATAGATGATTTGTTGAAAACTTCAGCTCTTTGGCTGCACCACTCACGGAAGTAATCAAGAAAGACGTTGGGTTTAAATGGGAACAAGCTCAAGAGAATGCATTTCAGAGCCTTAAAGAGAAGCTTACCAATGCTTCAATTTTATCTCTTCCAGATTTTACTAAAACCTTTGAAATCGAATGTGATGCATCTGGAGTTGGTATTGGTGCTATTCTTATGCAGGATAAGAAGCGTATAGCATTTTTCAGTGAGAAGCTTGGAGGAGCTACTGTGAACTACCCAACATATGATAAAGAACTCTATGCTTTGGTGAGAGCTTTGCAAACGTGGCAACATTGTTTGTGGCCTAAAGAGTTTGTCATTCATACAGATCATGAGTCTCTAAAGCATCTCAAAGGCCAACACAAGCTCAATAAGAGACACGCCAGATGGGTTGAATTCATCGAGACCTTCCCTTATGTGATCAGGTATAAAAAGGTAAAGATAATGTTGTTGATGATGCATTGTCAAGAAGGTACACACTTCTCACTACTCTTGAAGCTAAGTTACTTGGGTTTGAACACATTAAATTTCAATATGCTTCTGATTCTGACTTTGAGAAGATATTTGCAGCTTGTGAGAAGTTTGCTCATGGAAAGTATTATAGACATGATGGTTTCCTCTTTTATAATAATCGCTTGTGTGTTCCTAACTCGTCCTTGAGAGATTTGTTTATAAAAGAAGCTCACGGAGGCGGTTTGATGGGCCATTTTGGCGTTGACAAAACCTTACAAGTGATGCAAGAACACTTTCATTGGCCAAACATGAAGAGGGATATTGAGAAACATTGTGCTAGATGCACCACGTGTAAGTTGGCTAAAGCCAAATCCCAACCCAATGGTTTGTATACACCTCTCCCTATTTCTTTGCATCCATGGCATGATATATCTATGGACTTTGTTATGGGATTGCCTAGAACTAGGACTGGTAGAGACTCTATATTCGTGGTTGTGGATAGGTTCTCTAAGATGGCACATTTTATTCCTTGTCATAAAACAGATGATGCTGTGAATGTTGCCAATTTGTTCTTTAGAGAGATTGTTAGGTTGCATGGAATGCCTAAGTCTATAGTGTCTGATAGAGATGTTAAGTTCCTTAGCTACTTTTGGAAAACATTGTGGTCCAAGTTAGGAACTAAACTGTTGTTTTCTACTACTTGTCATCCTCAAACTGATGGACAAACTGAAGTAGTTAATAGGACATTATCTACACTTCTTAGAGCTTTGATCAAGAGTAACATTAAGACTTGGGAAGAATGTTTGCCTCATGTTGAATTTGCATATAATCATGCTGTACATTCTGCTACTAAGTACTCTCCTTTCCAAATTGTCTATGGTTTTAATCCCATCTCTCCATTGGATTTAATACCTTTACATTTGAGTGAAAGAGTTAGTATGGATGGAAAGAAGAAGGCTGAAGTAGTCAAGCAACTACATGAGCAAGCAAGGCTTAATATTCAAGCAAAAACAGAGAAGTATGCTCGCCAAGCCAACAAGGGACGTAAGAAGGTGGTGTTTGAAGAAGACGATCTGGTTTGGATACATCTTAGGAAGGAAAGATTTCCTAATAAAAGAAAATCAAAGCTAATGCCAAGGATGGATGGACCATTTCAGATCATCAAAAAGATCAATGACAACGCCTATCAATTGGGCTTACAAGGTAAGTATTCTGTTAGTAATAGCTTCAATGTTGCTGACTTAGCTCGTTATGTTGCAGATGATGCGGATTTGAGGTCAAATCCAATTCAAGATGGAGGGAATGATATAAGAATGGACCATCAGCTTGAACCGGAGCAAGGAAAACTGGCAGAATTTGGACAACTAGGACCAGAAGAGCTTGAGCAAGCTATGGAGATACCAAGCGGACCCATTACAAGAGCCAAAGCCAAGACACTAAAAGAAGCCGTTGGCACAATGCTCAATCAGGCTGAAAGCAACCTTAGCTCTATAGCTAATACAACTACATTGGTTGTGATTCAAGCTAGCTAAGGGTTGCCTAAGGGAGGTGTGTGCTCTTATACTCTTTTTCCCTTGGTCTAGTTTTGTCCCAACTTGGGTTTTCTAGACAAGGTTTTTAATGAGGTAAGTTGTACACACTCTTTTCTCTACAACCCCTTAGGCAACATTGCTGAAGTAATTCAAGGGAGAAGTTGACCGAATCTATCTTATTTCGTTTGGACCTTTTTCTATTTTAGAACTATGTTTTGGGCCTATTTGTTTGAGGCCTTTCTCCAGCAACCCTAGTCTCCTTTCTGTTGTTTACTATTTAAGCTTCTTGAACCCTTGAAATGAGATCATCAAACATTTTTAATCTAGACATTTTCTAAGTTTGTTTGATCTTGTCGTGTGTAATATCCACAAACTTGTATTTTACCCTCGTGTGTTCCTGGGTGAATTCAAGCCGAAGATCAAGAGCCTTCTCGCATCTCTTGATAGTTCAAATCGATTCATCATTTTCATAATAACCTTTCATCTTCTCATTCGTTCACTCTCATTCGCTCGACGGATTTTACTAAAAATATATCACAAGACTCCTCACCATCTCATCTATTCGCTGCTTAAGTTTAACTCCATTCTGACGCTTTCACACCCACGCGATCACCCACTCGATCTACCTACTCGAGTGAGCTTCTTCAGTTTTCAAAAGCTCAGATCTGATCGTTTGATGCCTGCAACCACTTGATCTTGCTCCTGGAAGTTCCTAACTCACTATAGGAACGTATTAATAGGAATAGGGGCTGTGCTCACACAAGGAGGAAAACCCGTGGCCTATTTCAGTGAGAAGCTTAGTGGCGCTACCCTCAATTACCCGACCTACGACAAGGAACTCTACGCGTTAGTCCGAGCCATGGAGACATGGCAACACTACCTTTTGTCCAAGGAGTGCGTGATTCAAACCGACCACGAGACCTTTAAATACTTAAGGGGTCAAACCAACCTAAAGCGACGTCATGCCAAGTGGTTGGAGTTTATCGAAACCTTCCCGTACGTCATCAAATATAAAAAAGGGAAAAGACAATATCGTAGCCGATGCATTATCGAGACGCCATGCCTTAATCACGACCTTGGATGCCAAAGTACTCGGATTTTAAGGTGTCAAAACGGCTTATGGAGATGATCCCGATCTGGGAGATTGCTACCATGATCACGGCAAGGGTGCATTCTAACAGTTCTACATTCACGACGGGTTCCTATTCAAGGATAGCCGGCTTTGTATATCGGTAGGCTCGATTTGGGAGTTACTAGTGAAAGAAGCACATAGCGGAGGGCTTATGGGACACTTTGGTCGAGACAAGACGTTGGCGGTCCTCCAAAAGCACTTCTTTTGGCCGAGAATAAAGTTGGATGTCGAGAAATTTTGCGGTCATTGCATCACGTGTCGGAAAGCTAACTCGACGACTCATCCGCACGGCCTATACATGCCACTACCAATACCAACCATGCCATGGGTTGAAATCTCCATGGATTTCATGCTCGGATTACCACCGATCTCCCGGAAGGATGGAATCCTCGTGGTCGTCAACCGATTCTCGAAGATGGCCCATTTCATACCGTGTAGTAGGTTTAGCGATGCTACCTACATCGCCGATCTATTCTTCCACGAAGTGGTCAAGTTACACGGAATACCACGGACCATAGTGTCAGATCGGGATGCCAAATTTCTTGACATTTCTGGCTGGTTCTATGGACAAAGCTTCTTTTCTCCACAACGTGTCACCCCCAAACCGATGGACAAATGGAAGTAGTCAACCACACCCTAGGCACCTTATTAAGAACGACCATTGGTAGTAACAAGGGGACTTGACTCGAATGTCTACCGTATGTCGAGTTTGCATACAGCCGGACCGTCCATTCAGCCACCAAGGTATCACCCTTCGAGGCCGCCTACAGATTCAATCTGACCACCCCGGTAGATCTAGTGCCATTACCACCAGGAAAATACGCCAGCCAAGAAGGAACTGACAAAGCCGAGTTCATCAAACAACTCCATGCCCGCGTTCGAAGCAACATTGAGAAGCGGACCAGCCAATACAAGAAGAACACCAACAAGGGACGGAGGTGAATGATATTCCAACCCGGTGATTGGGTTTGGTTACATATGAGGCCCGAGCATTTTCCACAACAACAAAAGCTCAAGTTGAGGACAAAGAACCCGAGGGCGACCTGAACGCCGACCATGACACGGACGCGATACAAGACATCAACCGCGACACCAGCTTGGTACGAGCAGCCGAAGTCTCGATCATCCAGAATGAGGTTATCAAGCAAACTCGAGCACGGACGTACCGTGCTATGTTTCTCAAGTTCGTCCAGCATACCATGTCGCTATCGACCTGCCACCCGGATCATCACCTCGCTACCACATCATTCTCCGGGCCAAGACGCGGTGACCTCAAGATGCGTAAGAAGGCACATTCATGTCTTCACCATTTCGCCAAGGTGAAGATCGACCTAAGATGTTAAGGGGAGTGCATTCTTTTTCGCTATTCGGGTTTATCCCAAAGAGGTTTACCGAATAGGTTATTAATGAGACATAAACCTTAACGCACCATGACCTCTTCTTGTGTCTCATTACTTGGGATTAATACCCAATATAAGTTAATGAGACACGGGTCATGGTCCTATCTCCGATCTCCGAAAGGCTTTATGTACCAAGCCTTTCTTTTTATCTTTCCTTTTAATCTTTCTTTACTTTTGTTATTAGGCCTTTGTTGCTTTGCCCATTAAAGCCATGTGTGGCAAAGAACCCTAAGGGCGCATCCTATAAAAGGATGTTCGACCTCACTTGTAAAGGAAACCAACTTTGTAATAAGAAAACTTCTCTTCTTTCTCCGCTTATCGAGTTCATTCTCTAAGCAACGATCTCCATTTTGAACACACTTAAGACCCTCATAGTCACAAGTAACTCTCCTTTAGGTGCTTCTTCAACATCAGAATCTTCTGGTTCTCATCCTCGGACTCAATCTCTCCACTGTCCCTAATTACCATAATTCTTTTGTTGGAACACTCACTAACATAATGCCCAAGTCCGTGGCATTTGAAACACTTAAGATCCCTACCTCTTGTAGTTTCCTTTACTTTTCCCTTGGAAGTGATTTCTTCAACCTTATGCTGCACAAACGGCTTGTTGTCTTTCTGAAAACCAGATTTCTCCTCTTTTTGGTGGCTAAGTATGCTCGTACTGTAGCTCGGCTTAGTACTCTTCCTCTTGATCTGCTTCTCAAACATGACTGCCTTGTGAAACAACTCTTCAAGGCTCTCATAGTGTATCACCTCCAAACGATCGACTATGTCTCTGTTGAGAACTCCCATGAATCTGGACATTGTTGCTTCATTCTCTTCTTGAACATCAGCCCTTAGTATAAATGTTTCCATTTCTTTGAAGTACTCCTCAACTGTTATGTTTCCTTGAACCAAATTCCTCAACTTTTGGTGCAGCTCTCTATGGTAATGAGTAGGCACAAACCTTCTCCTCATGATAATCGTCAACTGATTCCAAGTTTGAACTGGGTCATCTCCAAGATGTCTCTTAGTAGTAACCACTAGATCCCACCAACTTAGTGCATAATCATAGAATTCGGTAGCTGCCACTTTAACCTTGTTTGCTTCTGTATACTCTTTGCAAACAAACACCAACTATTCTTCTCCCACTCCAAATAATCATATGGATTGTTAGTACCATGGAACGAAGGAATGCGAAGCTTAAGACCAGCTAAGTTGTCTCTTGGAGGGTGTCTTTCTTCTTGTCCACGTCTCTGCCTCCTATGACCATTGCGAGTAGAGGATTGGCTGTAGTATTTGAGTGTTGCTTCTGGATCAGAAAGATTCCTTGTAGTTCTGTTCTCCCTTTCTTGGCTAGATCTTGCAGCCTCAAATCTCTCATCCATCATTTTAGCCATATTAGCGGTAAGGGTAGCTATAAGAGTAGCTGTAATAGCCTCCATCAATAACTTGTTGTTTTTTGCATTGCTAGTCTCTTCCTTATCTTTATCAGACATGATTCTGCAACTAAAAGACGCAATAGTATCAAACTCCTTTTAACAGATCAAATCAGAACCAAAAGCACAGAAAACATGAACCCTAAAATTTGATTCGTTTTCCAGTTTTTATCAAATCACACGATTGAGTACAGAATCCTATAGTACAGAACCTGATCTAAACGATATCAAAATACGATTCCAAAAAATATTCAAGCCTAAAACGATGAAATAATTTTGACCAAAAAAAACAGAATTCCAAAGGTTTAAAATAACACAACCTGATACAAAGTTGCTCTGATACCATGTAATATGATCTTGGGTGAGAAGATCCAGTCCCTTGAATTCTCTTTGTATGGGTATAAAGTGATGGTGAAATGGTGATGAAATGGTTCTGTGGAGAAGTTAAAGGGATGAAGATGATGAAAACGAACTGAGATGGAATGATAGAAACTTCCAAGGGTTACGGAAAGACTCTTGAACTTTCGGACTCGATCTTGCTTGGATATTACGCACCAAAGCAATCACAAGTTGAAGAGATATTACACACTCTTCAGATCAAACAATTCAGAAAGGTTTTGATAATACAAAGTTTGATAGGTTTCTCCAAGGAGATTACAAGATATTATAAAGAAAAGGAGAACAAGCCTTGGAACAAGTTTCAAGGCTGTTCTAGAAAACACAAAATATCAAAAGTAGCATTTGAAATTCGAAATTTAAACTTGACCCTTCGTCTTCCTCAAGCTCTATGATGAACAAATAGAATAGAAGCTTCATTCGATTAAATAGAATAGACTCGCCACCCGATCAAATAGAATAGAATCTCCACCCGATCAAATAGAATAGAATCTCCACCCGATCAAATAGAATAGAAGCTTCATTCTGTTTTATATTTGGTTCAACAAAAGTGACACAGCTGCCTCATTAAAAACCTTGTCAAGAAAACCCATTGGGACAAAACTTGACAAGGGAAAAAGAGTACAACCATGAGACTTTTCTCATTTGTTGAATTACTTAGCTTGAATCAAAACCAGAGTGGTTTGACAAGCTTCTTCTCCATACTTGTTGTCTTGACCTCGTTGGTCCCATATTTGACTAAGCAATCTTCCAACAACTTGGTTAACATCTTAGCCCTTGATCGAGTCATTGGACCAGCTGGTGTGACAAGGACATTCTCAGCTACAAGCTCATCCTCAGGTTCAAGCTGTTGCTCCATTATCATATAAGAAGTCTGTGGGGGTATCAGCATGAAGGCGTCTAACAGAGGCATCTTGATCTAAATTTCACGCATCTGCTTATCAAAAAACGCCTTATACTTCTCCATTTTCTCTTGCCTGAATATGCTCGGAAATGGAAGCGTAGGCTTGTATGGAGGAGGAACAAAGCATGTTTCTTTTTTCTTTGCAATAGTTGGTTTTTCTCAGTAACAGGAGTATGCACTCGATCAGCAACTCGATCATGCACTCGATCGTTCTGGTCGAGTGGATGGTCGAGTACATCGCTTCGTTCTTCATCTTGACACAAATCCCCTTAGTGACTGGAGTAGGTCCTTGTCTGGTAGGCAGCTCTCTTCCACTCCTTAGCGTTATGGCATTGACAAACTCCTTGGGATTTTGGATTGATTTCCCAGGGAGTTGTCCTACAGGCCTTGTTGAAGAAGTAGAGGCAGAGTTGCTTTCCAAGTATTTGAGCTTTGAGTTCAATGTCTCGAATTTTCTGTTAAGATCATTGTAAGTGCAGTCAATCTTGGTGTGTACCTCTGCAAGCTTTTTAGACATCTCCATTGCACTATATGCTTGACCATGAAGAATCTGCTGTAGCATAGTCTTCATGTTGTGATCTTGGTTGGTAGGTGGTTGTGCTCGTGGAGATTGAAAGCCTGGTAGACCCATTACGCCGTGCTGCTGGTAACCGTTCTGAAACTGCTGCTTAGGGACATAGCCTTGATTCTGATTGTATGGGACGAAAGGCTTGTTCTGAGGTTGTTGTTGCTGAGGAGGGTAGACTTGATCTTGTGGGTTTGCCACATCTGTACTCCTATAAGACAAGTTGGGGTTGGTCTTATAGTTGTTGTATCCTTTGTTGTAGCCACCCTGGTTCTCAATGTAGCTGATCTCCTCCAGCTGATCACTCTCCCCATCCTGAACCTGAAGTTGCTCCTCATCACATACAAAGTGAACCTGTTTCTGCTGAACAAGAATGAGTTTATCGAGTTTATCATTCAAAGCTTTGATCTCCCTTCGATGCTTATCATCGGAATCATTACTCCCTCTGATGCTTCTATCGTAGTCTTCATTGTAGTTCCCATCAGATTGAGTAAGGTTCTTTACTAACTCCCAGCCTTCATCAACATCCTTATTCAGGAAATTGCCATTGCTTGCAGTATCTACAAGCATTCTGATCTTTGGAAGAACACCTTTGATGATGAGTGTTTCCATCTCTTGGAAGTGATCATCCACACTCTTTGATCCTTGAGATAGGCGCCTCAGCTTGTGGTAAAGATCCCTCTGGTAATGACTAGGCACAAATCGTTTTCTCATAAAAGAGGTCAGTTCATTCCAAGTTGAAATAGACATTTGACCAGTTCTTCTTCTATGAGTAACAATTTGATCAAATCAATTTATTGCATATCCACTAAACTTAGTAGCACTAATCTAACCTTTTTAATTTCAGAGAAATTTTGACAATCAAAAATGAACTCGACCTTCTTTTCCCATTCAAGGAAAGCATCAGGATCATTTTTAAAAAAGAAAGTTGGAATTTTAAGCTTAGGTCCACTAAGATTATCATCTACTCTTCTAGCAAAAGGATTAACATCACCTTATTGATGTGATCATGGATGAGCTTGAACTTGAGCAAGTATATGACTGCCAGTCCCCTAAGTACGACTAAGAAGGAAAAACACCAAATGGAAGTTGCAGAGTCAAAAATGAAGCTGAAGAGTCATTCAACACTAGTTAATTCATTCTTCATCTAGTATCTCGTATTTAATTGTTTTTAGTTGAGTCTTTATTATAATTTCTTCTATTTAAGCTAAACTCTTGTAGAAGAATGACAACAACCTTTTTTCTTAGTCAAATTTGATTTTTCTTGAGATTGATTTCTCTTTGTTCCTTGGAAACACTTTTCGTTGCTTGGTTAAGGGTTACTTCCAAACAACAAACCTCTTTGTCGTCTAGGTGCGTCATATCCTAGGGCATAGAGTTGGGTATACCAAAGGTCTTCCACAGCCTTTGACGCTCCCTTCGATTCATCCATTTCCCTTTGAGTGCTAGTAGCCTCACGGTGGAAATCCTATCAATTCATACCGGCTTAGAGTGATCTTTCTCAGGGGTGTGTCAAGTGATATCAGAGCCACTCTTTGCTGGTATTTCTATCTATTCATCTTCTCATCTTATCACAAAAAAAAAACAAAAAAAAAAATTTCTTCTTATATGTTTATCTATAAACAAGGAATCTGGGCCATCTCTTTGAAAAAAAATAATATATATATCCAAAGAATTCGGTATTGAGGCTGAGGAGAAATCCAGCCTAGAGAGGTTAATATGGATTCCTGACCAAAATCTTGTAATCTTTCTATCTTTTTCTATTTCCGTTTGTTGTTTGGAATTCCTTGCTGAGATTTCTGAATTGGTTTGCTTGGAACATTGAGAAAAGAATATCTTTGTGTGACCAAAAATCAGTGAGTTAAACACTTGTTGGGGTGAGGATTAAACACTTGAAAGTGAGAGTGTTTGCTTTCTTTAATCCGTTTGTTAAGTGTATATCAGAGATTCCAAAGATGTCAAGCAGTGACCAGGAGACGCCATGAAATTCAAGAGCCGGTTTATCTAGTTTGCAATTGAGAGCTTTAACCGACCAAATGAATTGTTTAATGAATGCAGGGTTGGAGCAAATTCATACTAGACTTGATCAAATCCAGGAGGATCAGCAAACTCAGCCTAGGAATGCTCCCAGGAGGAACCGAAATAGGAGAAGCAACCGGTCAGAAGAAGAACAAGAGGAAGATGAGATCATGGAAGAAAATTGGTCCATCAGTAGACCAAGAAGGGGCAACAGAAACCATGAACAAGGTGATGTTAATCCTTTCGCTAGAAGAGTATATGATAATCTTGGTGGACTTAATCTTAAAATTCTAACTTTCTTTGGTAAAAATGATCCTGATGCTGACCTTGAATGGGAAAGGAAGGTCGAGTTGATTTTTGATTGTCAAAACTTCTCTGAATTTAAAAAAGTTAGATTAGCTGCTACTGGGTTTAGTGGATATGCAATAAAATGGTTTGATCAAATTGTTACTCATAGAAGAAGAACTGGTCAAATGCCTATTTCAACTTGGAATGAACTAACCTCTTTGATGAGAAAACGATTTGTGCCTAGTCATTACCACAGGGATCTTCACCACAAGCTGAGGCGCCTATCTCAAGGATCAAAGAGTGTGGAGGATTACTTCCAAGAGATGGAAACACTCATGATCAAGGCAGATGTAGATGAGGCTTTGGAAACCTTAGCTCGTTTTCTTGCAGGATTAAACAGAGAAATTCAAGACAGGATGGAGTTGCAAGAGTATGAAAGTCTGGACCCACCTCTGCATCTTGATAGAGCAACAAACCAAGAGGAGGGGAGTCTCTAGACCCACCTCTGCATCTCAGTCCAAACCGAATTACCAAGACAAAGGTAAAGCTCGTGTCAGAACAAATTCTGATTTTAAGACTAATCCGGTTGTTACTGTTGACAAGCCATAGCAGGAAACAGTAACTGGCCGAGCCCGAGACATCCGTTGTTTCAAATGCCAGGGACTGGGGCATTATTCTAACAAGTGTCCTAACAACTGTGTGAGAATGGAGATATAGAATCAGAAGAAGAAAAGGAAGACACTGGGCCAATCTTTGATGAGGAAGAAAAGGAAGAAAAGGTCGTGGATTACCCAGCTGAAGGGAGACTTCTTGTTACCTGACGATCACTCAACGTCTAGAGCAAGATAGATGAGAAGGCTCAGCGTGGAAATCTTTTCCACACACGGTGCCTAATTCAGGATAACGTATGCAGTTTGATTATTGATGGTGGAAGTTGTACTAACGTTGCTAGTGAGACCCTTGTTAGGAAGTTAGGTCTTGAAGTGAAGAAGCATCCAAAACCATACAAGCTTGAATGGTTAACCGATGAAGGAGAGATGCAAGTAAAGGAACAAGTTGTTGTGTCCCTGACCATTGGGCGATATGAAGACAACATCTTGGGTGATGTTTTGCCCATGGATGCCAGTCATATTCTCCTCGGACGACCGTGGCAGTTTGATAAGAGGGCAATACACGATGGCTACACCAATCGCCATTCCTTCGAGCATCAAGGCAAGAAGATCACTCTGGCACCATTATCTCCTCAGGAAGTACATCAAGATTAGCTTCAGTTAAAGAAAATCCGAGAGGAAGAAAAGTTCATTGATGATCCTAAAAAGACTTCGAAGAAACCAAATTTCTTTGCCAAAGCCAGTCAGGTGAGATAGAGTCTTTGTACTCAACAGTCTATGATTTTGATTTTGTTTAAAGAATCACTAATGGTTTCTTATAACCATGCACTGGAGCTTCCAAGTGAGATTGAGTTTCTTTTGCAGGACTATGGTGATGTCTTTCTAGAAGAGAACCTTGCCGGTTTGCCACCAATTAGAGGCATTGAGCATCAGATAGATTTTGTTCCAGGATCCTCACTTCCAAACCGGCCAGCATACAGAACAAATCCTGTTGAAACTAAAGAGCTTCAGAAATAGATCAGCGAGCTTATGGAAAAAGGATTCATCAGGGAAAGTATGAGCCCTTGTGCAGTTCCAGTTCTCCTAGTGCCTAAGAAGGATGGTAGTTGGCGAATGTGTGTTGACTGCAGGGCAATCAACAACATAACAGTTAAGTACAGACATCCTATCCCTAGTCTTGATGATATGTTAGATGAGTTACATGGTTCTTGTGTCTTTTCTAAGATTGACTTGAAAAGTGGGTATCATCAGATTAGGATGAAGGAAGGGGATGAATGGAAAACTGGTTTCAAAACTAAGTTAGGATTGTATGAATGGTTAGTTATGCCATTTGGGCTTACAAATGCACCTAGTACCTTCCTGAGATTAATGAACCATGTTATAAGAGCTTTCATAGGAGTGTTTGTAGTTGTTTATTTTGATGATATTCTGATCTACAGCAAGAACCTTAGCGAACATATTAATCACTTAAAGTCTGTCTTAGAAAAGCTTA
Source organism: Turritis glabra (assembly GCA_900406565.1). NCBI lineage: Eukaryota > Viridiplantae > Streptophyta > Magnoliopsida > Brassicales > Brassicaceae > Turritis > Turritis glabra. The sequence continues at coordinate 60,141 of OVBN01000006.1, forward strand.
GAAAGGAAAAATTTTATGTCAACTTTATGAAATGCACTTTTGGAACAGATAATCTCGTGTTAAGGGTTTTGTTGTAGAAGCTGAAGGCATCAAAGTGGATGAGGAGAAGATCAAAACTATAAAAGATTGGCCAACTCCTAAAACCGTTGGTGAGGTCAGAAGTTTCCATGGACTTGCTGGATTTTATAGGAGGTTTGTCAATGATTAGAACAATAGCAGCTCCTCTTACGGAAGTAATCAAGAAGAATGTGGGTTTCAAATGGAAGCAAGCTCAGGAAGACTCATTCCAGACATTTCAAATGCACCGCTTCTTGTTTTACCTGATTTTGTTAAGACCTTTGAGATTGAATGTGATGCCTCAAGAGTTGGAATTGGTGCTGTATTGATGCAGGATGAAAAACCCATTGCTTATTTCAGTGAGAAGCTTGGGGGAGCAATACTCAACTACCCAACCTATGACAAAGAGCTTTATGCTTTGGTTAGAGCATTACAAACTTGGCAACACTACCTCTGGCCTAAGGAATTCGTGGTGCACACTGATCATCAGACTCTAAAGCACTTGAAAGGACAACAGAAGCTCAACAAAAGACATGCCAGATGGGTATAATTCATTGAAACTTTTCCTTATGTCATTAAGTACAAGAAAGGTAAGAAAAATCTTGTTGCTGATGCATTGTCTAGAAGGTATGTTCTCATTACTACTCTAGATGATAAGATGCTTGGTTTTGAACAAATTAAGGAACTCTATGAGTCCGACCCTGATTTCAAAGAACCATATCTTGCTTGTTCTAAATTCGCTTTTGGCAAATTCTATAGGCATGAGGGATACTTGTTCTTTGGTAATCGACTGTGCATTCCTAACTATTCATTGAGAGACTTGCTTGTTAGGGAAGCTCATGGAAGTGGATTCATGGGACATTTTGGGGTGGCCAAGACACTTAAGGTGGTTCAGGATCATTTCTTTTGGCCGCACTTGAAGAAGGATGTGGAAAAGGTATGTGGCCGATGTGTTACTTATAAACAATCTAAGGCCAAAGCACAATCTTCTGGTATGTACATGCCTTTACCTATCCCAACTCATCCTTGGAATGACATATCTATGGATTTTGTGCTTGGGTTGCCTAGAACTAAAACAAGAAAGGACTCTATCTTTGTGGTTGTAGATAGTTTCTCTAAAATGGCACATTTTATTCCATGTCACAAAACAGATGATGTTGTGCATGTAGCTGACTTGTTCTTTAAGGAAATAATTCGTTTGCATGGCATGCCTAGGACTATTGTTTCTGATAGGGACACTAAGTTCTTGAGTTACTTCTGGAAAACTCTTTGGTCTAATTTAGGAACTAAGTTGTTGTTTTCAACCACTTGTCATCCTCAAACTGATGGACAAACAGAAGTAGTGAATAGGACTTTGTCTACTCTCCTTAGGGCAGTCATTAAAAAAAATCTTAGAACTTGGAAAGAATGCTTACTACATGTTGAATTTGCATACAACCATTCGGTTCATTCAGCTACTAAGTATTCGCCTTTTCAAGTTGTTTATGGTTTCAATCCTTTATCTCCTTTGGATCTAATCTCTCTACCTTTGAGTGAAAGAACTAGTTTGGATGGAGAAAAGAAAGCTGATCTTATCAGGCAGATCCATGAGACGGCTAGAAAGAACATTGAGGAGAAGACTAAGCAGTATACAAAGCAAGCAAACAAGAACCGGTGCAAGCTTACCTTTGAAGTTGGAGATCAAATCTGAGTTTACTTGAGAAAAGATCGGCTTCCTACTGAGAGGAAGTCTAAGCTAATGCCAAGAGTTGATGGACCATTCAAGATAACCAGAAAGATCAATGACAATGACAATCAAGTTGATTTGCAAGGTAAGTATAATGTGAGTTTAAGTTTTAACATCTCTGACTTAATTCCTTTCATTGCAGATGAACTAGATTTGAGGTCAAATCCTTTTGAAGGGGGAGAGGATGATGTGATCATGGATGAGCTTGAACTTGAGCAAGTACTTGAGCATGAACCTGAGGAAGCATTGCAAGTACCTGATAATAGGATTTTTGCTATCAATTATCCTAATGCACTATCATGTCATTGCAGTACAATAGGTATCAATCCAATCAGGTGTGATGCTAACATACAGGATGCGATCAAATCAATTAAGTCAAGCCAGGCAATAGGTTTTATCAATCGTAAATGTAATAATTTTCAGGTTCGTGGCGTTGTGTTTCCCATATCACTGAGGTGATATCGTGTACGAGATCCTGCCAGTAACCTGAACCGTTTAAAACCATAGTCTTTAATCTCTAGGATCTCTTCATTACTCGTCGAGGGTTTCTAACCAATAAACCGGAAAACTAAATCAGTTTGAACCTAAATCAATAGAAAGCATAAACAAGAAACTTAAACAAGCAGTTAAAACTAACAGAAACTAACAGAAACTACAAAAGCTATAGAAGCAGAGAACTGCAACAAAATACTCAGATAAACAAGAAGCTCCTAAGGATGAGGTAATGGATCAGTGATTCCTCCTTAATCAACCTAGGTGTTTAACAAACTCAAGCAGAGCTAATCCCTAGACAATAGACTCAAAAGCTGACTAATCAACTCTCATGACAGAAATCATCAAGCTAAACTAGTTCCAGACCTAATTCTCATTAGCGAAATCTAACCTAACATGCACTAAGATTCAGTCTATTAAAGCCACTAAACACTCTAGACAACTAATCTCTTAGGCTAGACATGTAAATCTCTAGAATTAGTTGGTTCAGACATTTCATCAAACACCTAGTGGGTGTGGAAATGTCTGGGTTCTAATTCCAAATGATCAAAGGGAAATTACCATTAAGAACACTAATCCAGAAGGGATTCATAGAAATCTAACCTTAAACAACCTAGGAGACGAAGGATTCCTCACTAATCTAACTCATTCTCAAGAACCCTAGAAAACTACTCAGAATCCATGAAGAACATCAAGAACCCAAATCCAGAAATTAATAAAACTTGCATATCAGATAGATAAAGATAAGAGGAGAAAGAAGTTTCAAAGAATCAAATGCCAAAACTCAATAGATCAAAAGATATTTGGATTACAAATCAGAGGTGTTCTTGGTGGCTACAGAGAAAAACCCTAAGGAAAAACGTAATGTCTCTTGGGTTATGATAAGAGGGATATTTGTAGTCTCAGACTAAAACCCTAATACAGAAAAAGATAAAATAGCTAAGTCGGTGGTTCACTCGATCGAGCACACGATTGTCTAGTCGAGCTGTCGATCGAGTGGTTGGTCGAGCTCCTCCTCTGTATGACTCGAGCATGCACTCGATCATGCACATCGAGTGAGTGATCGAGTGCCTTCCTTCCTCTGCGTCCTAACCTCTTTTTCCCGCTTTATCCATGTCATAAGCCTTCATTCCTTTTTTAGCCCTTAGAAACTCCATATTACTAGTTTCAACCCCATATGGAGAACGTGTATGCAATGCTGATGCAAGAATGCCTAAGTATGTAAAACAGAAGTGAATGGCCCTAAATGATGCTAATGAAGGATGAAACAATGCTAAAATGGTGATGAACATGTGCTCAAAACGGGTAAAATACAGAGATATCAACTCCCCCAAACTTAGTCTTTGCTTGTCCTCAAGCGAACAAACAAGAGTAAGTCGGGAAAGAGGTTTGAAACCGGGGACTCAGAACCAAAACATGCTGATAGAAATGATAAGATCAATGTCCAAGTTAATAGTTCTAAAATGCAATGTGAGTGAGTTCTTTTGATAAAACCTTTGCCATACTCTTCACAACAAAATCGGACTTCAGTCTCAACCTAGACATGCATTCAAATCGACCAATCCCTTTAACAGTCATTAAGTAGAAATCATGAATCAAGCTATGCACATTCAATGAACTCACTTTGGTAAGGGAAAGGTTTAAGAGACAAATATGGTTTCTTCACATATGGGTTAAGCAATACATAACAAGGATCTCTCAAGAAATGACTGAGCTTTAGAAGAATGATAAAGGTAAGGGCCAACCTATGCATACAAGAATAGAATCCCATCTACCCAAAGATGCAAAACCTTATTTCAGCTTTCCTATTTCTAATCCCAGAAGATGATCCTATTTCTACTTTTTTACTTGAGCTCTTCTTATTAGCTCACACCTTGAATTATTCTTACTCTTAGGGGAGGTTTCCTTCTGATTTTTAGTCACTTCTAGCGGATTGGAGTTTTCCTTATTAGCTCTGTTTCTCTTCTTCTTTTTGTCAAAGACATTTCAAACTTTTTGCTCTTTTCCTCTTTTCTATCTTTTCTTTCTTTTGCCCAGAACCATTCTTATCAATATTGCCTAGATTCTTTACTAGAACAACCAACTCTTTTTTTTTACATTCCCCCTCCTAAGAATTCTTAACCTTTTCTTTCTTTCTCTTTTTCCAATCTTTTCCTGGAACTCAACCAATCTCAAACCCAGAATTAAGCTTCCACCTAGTCCTATCTAGTCCAAAAATCGTGAACTATAACTACATGCGACGCTATCCTTGTCGGCTCAAACCTAACACTTTCTACCAAGATGAAAGTTGGGGAGTATCAATCCTAAATGAAACAGCTAGACTCAATCTTAAAATGCGAATGCAGCTACATGAACACACTCTTTTTTAGATATTTTTCAAGAATTTTAAATTTTTTATGGTTTTTTCAATATTTTAGATGCTATGCAGGCACAAGTATGCGAATGCAAATAAGATTCATAGAGACAGACATCAAACACAACTTAAATCCTTCTCCAAACTTAAATTACACAGTCCCTTGTGTAATAAAAATCTGAAGAAGGACTTAAGGATTAACAAGAAAAAATAATAAAACATGCAAATGAAAGTACAATGATAGGGTGAAAAGGGTTAGATCAAGGGTTGGTGAAGTAGGTGGAGACTATTGCGTCCATGCTTTCTCTAGTGTAGCTAGGCTCTTGCGTGTGGTCGAGGGAGCACGTGATCACTGACTCGATCGTTGACTCGATCGCCGGCTCGAGGGAGCGATCGAGTCGCTTAAACTGAAATAAGAGTATACTTTCTAGACAATGCATCAACGACTACATTATCTTTACCTTGCTTATATTTGATCACATAAAGAAAGGTTTCAATGAATTCAACCCACCTTGCATGTCTCTTATTAAGTAAGGGTGCATGGAAGAACAAGTAAGGGTGCATGAGTTAACTTCCCTTTTAAGGCTTGGAACGCATCCTCCTATTCTTGTTCCCATTTGAAACCTCGGTTTTCTTGATTATTTCAGTTAGAGGTGCTGCCATGGTGCTGAATTCCTTGACAAACCTTCTGTAGAAGCCGGCTAACCCATGGAAACTCCGAACTTCTCCCACTGTCTTTGGACTCGGCCAATCTTTGATAGTCTTCACCTTCTCCTCAACAACTCTTATGCCATCTGCACTTACAACAAAACCTAAAAACACAAGGTTATCTGTTCCAAAGGTGCATTTCTTCAGGTTAGCATAGAGCTTTTCCTTTCGTAGTACTTCAAGAACAGTTTTCAAATGTTCAACATGCTCACTAAGGCTTTTGCTGTAGATCAAGATGTCATCAAAATAGACAACTACAAAAAATCCTATGTAAGCTCTTAACACATGATTCATCAACCTCATAAACGTACTAGGTGCATTGGTTAAGCCAAATGGCATTACTAACCACTCGTAAAACCCATGTTTAGTTTTAAAGGCTGTTTTCTATTTGTCACCCTCCTTCATCCTAATCTGATGATATCCGCTTTTCAAGTCTATCTTAGAAAAGATTACCGACCCATAAAGTTCATCAAGCATGTCATCAAGTCTAGGAATAGGGTGTCTATACTTAACCGTGATGTTGTTAATGGCACGACAGTCTACACACATGCGCCACGATATATCGTTCTTAGGTACTAGTAAAATTAGCACGGCGCACAGGCTCAACCTCTCACAGATATATCCCTTCTCCATCAGCTCATTCACTTGCCTTTGCAACTCCTTTGTCTCAACCGGATTGGTTCTGTATGCTGGACGATTTGGCAATAAAGCTCCAGGAACCGAGTCGATTTGGTGCTCTATCCCACATAGTGGTGGCAATCATGTGGATTTATCCTCTGGGAACACATCACTGTAATTCTGCAAAAGGTACTTGAGTTCACTCGGCATGGCCGGTGTGTGGTTAGACAAGTTCGTTAGTACTTCTTTAAAAACAAAGAGAAACAATGATTGATGAGAGTAAAGAGCTTTATTAACACTTCTTGGTTTTATAAAGAAGTTTGAATGCTTAGCTGGTTTGGAATCTTGTTCTTTTGCTGGCATTGAACTAGATCCTTTCTCGGTTTGCTTAGCTTGATCCTCCTTCTTTTTCAGCAACACCTGGTCCTTTTGCACTTCTTGAGGTGATAATGGAGCTAAAGTGATCTTCTTGCCTTGGTGTTCAAAGTAATAACGGTTGGTGTAGCCATTGTGAGTGACCCTTCGATCAAACTGCCATGGCCTTCCAAGTAAGATGTGACAAGCTTCCATAGGAAGTATGTCAAAGAGAATTTCGTCCTCATACTTCCCAATGGCAATGGGAATCATCACCTGGTGGCTAACCTTCATTTCTCCTTCTTCATTGAGCCATTGAAGCTTATAAGGTCGTGGGTGTTTTCTTGCAACAAGACCTAACTTCCTGACTAAGGTTTCACTAGCAACGTTAGTACAACTACCACCATAGATGATCAAACTACATAGCTTTCCTTCGATGTGGCAATGAGTGTGAAACAGATTTTTCTTTGCTCTTGCTCCTCTGGTTTAGGTTGAATGCTCAATGAATGCCTTGTCACTAGAAGTTCTCCATTGACAGAGTTTTGCACTTGCTCTTCTCCTTCAGAAGGTTGAGAATCAGAAACCACATCCTCCACTTCTGATGTGATTCTATGTGTTAGAATCTTGTCCCTTGATGCACTTCGTGGCTTGTGGTGTGTTTCAAAGAAGATCTATCGGTTGAAAGACAAAAGAATGCGGCGGATGTAGTCTGGAATAGTATGAAACGATTGGTAAGGATGGATCTATGATTTTGGATGGTGTTTGGGGTTGAAGATGGATTATCTGAAACTTTTAAGAGTTGTAAAAGACTCTTAAACTTTCAGTACTTGTTCAAGGAATCCGAAAATACCAAGAATAAAAGGCTTGCTATGTGAAAGGAGTAAAATCCAAAATTTAACAAGCAAGAGGGTTTTGTGATCAAATTCTAAGAAAGTTTTTGATAAAAGAAGTTTAATAAATCAGACATAAAGAGTCTCCACGAACTTATACAGCATAGAAGAAGAAGAGACAAGTCAAAACATTAAAGACTTGTCTTGGAAACTTGCACAAACATTTAAACTAAATTTGAACATTTGAAATTGGCTCCTCCTCTTTTTGGACGTGGTTGTCTTGAAGAAATGGACCTGGATTCATCAAGAGGCTTGGGTAAAGTATTATGGACTTGCCTCATTAAAAACCTTGTTTGGAAAACCCAATGGGACAAAACCAAACCAAGGGAAAAAAAGTACAAACCATAATACCTCTCTTAATGAAGACTTAAGTAGCTTGAATCACAACCAATGTGGTTGGATAAGCAAACTCAAGTTGGCCTGGAATAGAGTGTAGAAGATTGTTGATAGTTTGCTTGAACTTCTTTGCCTTAGATCGAGTCATTGGACCAAGGGGAACATGTAGATCGTCTTCTCCAGCTTCCTCAGCTACGAGCTGCTCCATTGCTCCATCTTTATCTTCATTAAGATCGGATTCTAGCTGTTCTTTACAAGTCTGCTGAACAACTTCAATCTCCTTAGTGTCGCCATTCCCATTGCTCTTGTTCAGACTCTGTTTGTTTGGTGTAGCTTACAAATCAAGATCGTCATCTTCAGCGCTCGGGCTCTGTTTGTTTGGTGCAGCATGCAAATCGAGCTCGTCATATGCAGCACAGACTCGACATGCTGGTCGAGCTTGCACGTCGAGCTCGGCCATGCCTCCTCCATCTCTTGAATCGACTAGTATCATATCATCCTCTCCCACTTGAGAAGGATTTGACCTCAAATCTGTTTCTTCTTGGAGATCCAGTTGATAGGCATTGTTGTTGATTTTCTTGATGATCTTGAAAGGTCCATCGATTCTGGGCATGAGTTTGGACTTTCTTTCATTGGGAAATCTCTCCTTTCTTAAGTGAAGCCAAACTAAGTCTCCTTCTTCAAAACTTATATCATTTCGGCCTTTGTTAGCATGCTTGGCATATTGTTTGGTCCTGCTCTCAATATTGCTCCTTGCCTTTTCATGTATCTATTTCACAAATTCTGCTTTCTTTCGTCCATCTAAGCTAACTCTTTCACTCACAGGTAAAGGCATTAGATCCAAAGGTGATATATGATTGAACCCATAAACAATTTCAAAAGGAGAAAACTTAGATGCAGAATGCTTGGCATAGTTATAGGCGAATTCTACATGAGGCAAACATTCTTCCCAAGTTTTTAGGTTCTTTTTAATCAATGCACATAATAAAGTTGACAAGGTTCTATTAACAACTTCTGTTTGACCATCAGATTGTGGATGACATGTAGTAGAGAAACACAGCTTAGCTCCTAACTTAGACCAAAGAGTTTTCCAAAAGAAACTAAGAAACTTAGGGTCTCTATCAGAAACTATAGTCTTAGGCATGCCATGCAATCTAACTATTTCTCTGAAGAACATTCCAGCAACATTAGTAGCATCATCAGTTTTATGGCAAGGAATGAAATGTGCTATTTTTGAAAACCTATCTACTAACACAAAGTTAGAATCTCTTCCAGTCTTAGTTCTAGGCAATCCTACCACAAAATCCATTGAAATGTCATGCCATGGATGCAAAGGTATAGGTAGAGGGTTATACAAACCGTGTGGCTGAACTGTGGACTTAGCTTGTTTACAAGTAACACATCTTTCACAAGCTTTCTCAACGTCTTTCTTCATGTGTGGCCAGTAAAAATGTTCTTTCATCACACTCAGAGTCTTAGCCACGCCAAAATGACCCATTAGACCTCCTACATGAGCTTCTTTGACAAACAAATTCCTCAAGGAAGAGTTAGGCACACACAATCTATTCTCAAAGAAAAGAAATCCTTCTGCTCTATAGTATTTTCCACTACCAAACTTTTCACAAGAAGCATATATCTCTCTGAAATCAGCACCAGTATCATATAGAGTCTTGATATGCTCAAATCCTAACAGTTTAGTTTCAAGAGAAGTCAAGAGAACATACCTTCTAGACAATGCATCAGTTACAACATTGTCTTTACCTTTTTTGTACTTGATAACATAAGGAAATGTCTTAATGAATTCAACCCACCTGGCGTGCCTCTTATTGAGTTTGTGCTGTCCCTTTAAGTACTTAAGAGACTCATGGTCAGTGTGAATAACAAACTCCTTTGGCCAGAGGTAGTGCTGCCAAGTTTGCAAAGCTCTCACAAGCGCATAGAGCTCTTTGTCATATGTTGGATAATTCAGTGTAGCTCCTCCAAGCTTTTCACTAAAGTAGGCTATTGTTTTCTTTTCCTGCATAAGAGCAGCACCTATACCAAGACCAGAAGCATCACATTCTATTTTAAAAGTTTTATCAAAATTAGGGAGAGATAAAACCGGTGCATTGGTGAGTTTTTCTTTCAAAACTTGGAATGCCTCCTCCTGTGCTTGTTCCCACTTAAAGCCCACGTTTTTCTTAATAACTTCAGTGAGTGGAGCTGCTAAAGTACTAAAATCTTTCACAAATCTCCTATAGAAACCAGCAAGTCCATGGAAGCTCCTCACTTCTCCAACTGTTTTTGGACTAGGCCATTCTTTGATTGCCTTGATTTTCTCTTTATCAACTTTTATGCCATCTGTACTCACAACAAAACCTAGGAAGACAAGGTTATCTGGTCCAAAAGTACATTTTTTAAGATTGGCAAACAAAGTTTCCTTCCTAAGCACTTCTAAAACCATTCTAAGATGCTCAACATGTTCATCTAGACTCTTGCTGTAAACTAAGATATCATCAAAATAGACAACAACAAAACGACCTATAAAAGCTCTAAGAACATGGTTCATTAGTCTCATAAACGTGCTAGGTGCGTTTGTTAGCCCAAACGGCATTACTAACCATCAATACAGACCCTGTTTAGTCTTAAATGCTGTTTTCCATTCATCACCTTCCTTCATCCTAATTTGGTGATAACCACTCTTAAGATCTACCTTAGAAAAGATGCTAGAATCATGCAATTCGTCAAGCATATCATCTAATCTAGGTATATGATGTCAATACTTTACAGTGATATTGTTGATGGCTCTGCAATCAACACACATTATCCAGCTTCCATCCTTCTTTGGAACAAGTAGGACAGGTACAACACAAGGACTCATACTCTCACGAATGTGTCCTTGTTCCATAAGTTCAGTAACTTGTTGTTGAAGCTCTTTTGTTTCCACGGGATTGGTTCTATAAGCCGGCTTGTTTGGAAGAGAGGCTCTTGGAATAAAGTCAATTTGGTGTTCAATGCCTCTAAGTGGTGGTAAGCCTTGTGGATTTTCCTCTGGAAACACATCTTTGAACTCCTGCAAAAGCAATTTAATCTTGCTAGGCATAGCCTGCGTTGGCTTAGTTAAATTAAAACAACCTTTAAAAACAAGGAGTAAGTTTGGGAGTTGACTTTCCTTTGATTTCTGTATCATAAGCTTGGTTGTTTGTGTAGTTGTGGAAGTAGATCGTGTATTACTCTTTTTCAAACTGATCTGATCTTGCTGAACCTCTTGAGGTGTTAAAGGAACAAGAACTGTCTTCTTCCCTTGGAATTCAAAAGAATACCGGTTGGTGAAGCCATCATGCATAACTCTCCTATCTGATTGCCATGGCCTACCAAGCAGTATGTGGCCAGCATCCATTGGTAAAATGTCACAAAGTATCTCATCTTCATACTTCCCAATAGATAATGGCATCATCACCTGGTTCTTTACTTCTAGTTCTCCCTCATCATTGAGCAATTGAAGCTTGTATGACTTTGGGCGTTTCATGACTTTCAAACCAAGTTTCTCCACCATTGTCTCCCTGGCTACATTGGTACAGCTTCCTCCGTCGATGACTAAACTGCACACTTTGTTTTTAACCATACATCGAGTGTGAAATAAATTCTCTCTTTGCTCGTTCTCTTCCTCCTTGGTCTGTATATTTAAAGTTCTCCTGGTGACCAAAAGCTTTCCTTGGACTGGCATTGCAACGTGTTCCTCTGACTCTGCCTCGGAATGTTCCTCTTATGATTCTAGCTCTCAATCTTCTCTAATGATCATTACTCTTTTGTTAGGGCAATCACTAGCATAATGACCACTTCCTTTACACTTATAGCATTTGATGTCTCTAGACTTGGAAATTGATGACTTGTCTTTCCCTTTGAGATTCAAATCTTCCTCCTTAGGTTTAGATTACGCCTTCTAATATTTGTATGAACTTGGGTTGTCCTCCTTCTGATAGTTAGGCTTGCCGACTCCAAAGCTAGGCTTGTAACTCTTTCTTTTCAATTGTTTCTCAAACATGATGGCCTTATGTAGAAGTTCCTCTATCTCCACATTATGATGAACCTCCAAATGGTCTATGATGTCTCTGTTAAGCCCACCCATGAATCTGGCCATTGTAGCTTCACTATCTTCTTGGACATCAGCTCTAAGCATGAGAGTCTCCAGTTCCTTGTAGTATTCTTCAACTGAACGACTACCTTGAGTCAAGCTTCTAAGCTTACAGTGCAGCTCTCTATGATAATGACTTGGAACAAATCTCTTCCTCATGATAGCTTTCATCTGATTCCATGTCTCTATGGGATAATCTCCTGCCCGCCTTCTAGCAGTAACTAACTGATCCCACCAACTCAAAGAATAATCTTTAAATTCGGTTGGCGCCACCTTCACCTTGGTCTCTTGTGTGTAATCTCTGTAGTTGAACACCAATTCAATTTTCTTCTCCCATTCCAAATATTCATCTAAATTGTTGGTTCCATGGAAAGAAGGAATCTGAATCTTATAACCAGCAAGAGGATCAACAGATCGTGGCTGCATCTCTTGTCTATCATGCCTTCTTTTCCTTGAAGCATGAGATCTAGAAGAATTGTTGTAGTATTGTTCTGAAGCTGAAGGCAAAGGACTATGCCTGGATCGTTCTGTAGCTTTTCTCTCCATGTCTACTCTCATGTTTTCGAATTTATGATCCATCACAGCCGTCATTCTAGCCATCAAAGCATCAATCAGCAACTAGTTTGGTTGGTTGGCGTTTGCTGCATCATCTTCTTCATTGTTCACCATGACTCCTAGTTCAAGTTCAACAATAGAACAAGTAAATGAACTCAAAATGAAAACAGAAAGATTTAACAAAATCCAAACATGATCTGGAATTTCTCAACCCTATTATTCATGAATCTATTAGAATTTAACCCTAAATCTCTCAAAATTTGCAGAATATAAAAAGCCACAAAATTACAGAAATTGTAAGGAGATGAATGGTTTTGAAACAACACAACCTGGGCACAAACCTGAGCTCTGATACCACTTGATGTGATTCTATGTCTTAGAATCTTGTCCCTTGATGCACTTCGTGGCCTGTGGTGTGTTTCAAAGAAGATCTGTGGGTTTAAAGACAAAGGAATGCGGCGGATGTAGTCTGGAATAGTATGGAATGATTGGTAAGGATGGATCTATGATTTAGGATGGTGTTTGGGGTTGAAGATGGATTGTCTGAAACTTCTAAGAGTTGTGAAAGACTCTTAGACTTTCAATACTTGTTCAACGAATCCGAAAATACCAAGAACAAAAGGTTTGCTATGTGAAAGGAGTAAAATCCAAAATTCAACAAGCAAGAGGGTTTTGTGATCAAATTCTAAGAAAGTTTTTGATAAAAGAAGTTTGATAAATCAGACACAAATAGTCTCCACGAACTTATACAGCAAAGAAGAAGAAGAGACAAGTCAAAAACATTAAAGACTTGTCTTGGAAACTTGCACAAACATTTAAACTAAATTTGAACATTTGAAATTGGCTCCTCCTCTTTTTGGACGTGGCTGTCTTGAAGAAATGGGCCTGGATTCATCAAGAGGCTTGGGTAAAGTATTATGGACTTGCCTCATTAAAAACCTTGTTTGGAAAACCCAATGAGACAAAACCAAACCAATGGAAAAAGAGTATAAACCATAATACCTCTCTTGATGAAGACTTAAGTAGCTTGAATCATAACCAATGTGGTTGGATAAGCAAACTCAAGTTGGCCTCGAATAGAGTGTAGAAGGTTGTTGATAGTTTGCTTGAACTTCTTTGCCTTAGATCGAGTCATTGGACCAAGGGGAACATGTAGATCTTCTTCTCCAGCTTCCTCAGCTACGGGCTGCTCCATTGCTCCATCTTTATCTTCATTAAGATCGGATTCTAGCTGTTCTTTACAAGTCTGCTGAACAACTTCAATCTCCTTAGTGTCGCCATTCCCATTGCTCTTGTTTAGACTATGTTTGTTTGGTGCAGCTTGCAAATCAAGATCGTCATCTTCAGCGCTCGGGCTCTGTTTGTTTAGTGCAGCATGCAAATCGAGCTCGTCATATGCAGCATGGACTCGACATGCTGGTTGAGCTTGCACGTCGAGCTCGGCCATGCCTCCTCCATCTCTTGAATCGACTAGTGGCATATCAACTTCGGTTTCATATTCACCATTCTCCAATAGGATCATAGTTTTGCGGTTGATGCATTCGTTTGCATAATGACCTCTTCCTTGGCATTTGAAACATCTTACATCTCGGTTTCTTGTAGTAGTAGTCTCAGCTCTTCCTTTAGACTCATTAACAGGGAGGTTAGTCTTAAAATCATTCTTTTGAGTTGTGATTGACTTACCTTTGTCTTGGGAATTTGGCTGGGTAGAAGAAGATCCATGGGTTTGTTTGGAAACTCCATAAGATGGTCGTGTAGTTCCCCTCCTCTTGAGCTGTTGTTCAACTAGAATAGCTTTGTGAAGCATATCCTCTAGTTCCACATAATGTTCTAGCTCAAGCTTGTCCTGGATCTCTCGGCTTAATCCTCCAAGAAAACGTGCCATGGTAGCCTCTCTATCCTCATTGATGTTTGCTCTAATAATCAAGGTCTCCATCTTTTGATAATAATCCTCCACACTTCGAGTTCCTTGTGTGAGTCGTCTCAGGTTTTGATGAAGATCTCTATGGTAGTGAGTAGGAACAAATCTTTTCCTCATGATCTTCTTGAGTTCAATCCAAGTCTCTATGGGTAGTTCTCCATTCCTTCTCCTACTTGTTACTAATTGATCCCACCAATTAATAGCATAATCATAGAATTCGGTGGCAGCAACTCTCACCTTGTTATGTTCGGAGTAATGCTGACAATCAAAGACAAGCTCTATCTTTTTCTCCCATTCAAGATAGGCATCAGGGTCGTTTCTTCCATGAAAAGATGGAATTTTGAGCTTTAGACCTCTTAAATCATCTTGTGGTCTCCTTCGGCCTTCTCTAATTCGGCTTGCTCTTCTTTGGCTTTCTTGTGATGAGTAACCATCTCGGCTGTAGTACTCCACTGCTTGCTCATCCCGAGTCCTTCTAGGTTGCTCACGCCTCTCCCTTTGAGCTGGTGGTGTTTGTCCTCTTTGTTGAGTTTCTCCTTCCACCTCATCAAGCCGTATGTGAATAGCTTAAAGTTCATTCTTCATCATGTGCTTTACCTGTGCCAACAAAGCTTCAACTAAAAGTACATTAGCTTTTTGTGGTTCACCATCTCTAGGGGTTGGTGGATTAGTAAGGGGGTAGATTGTTGTTGTTTCCAGTTCCAGCCATATTTTATTCCTAAAAACAATAACAAACAGATCAAAGAAACCAAGAAACTCTCACAAGTGTTTCTCTCAAGTTTTGGTACCCTTAGTGATTTCTCAATAAGTTCTTAATGGACAGAAACCAGTCAAACCAATGTTTTAAACCAGAAAACCAAAACAAGAAGAAGATAAACAGATTGCAAGATTTTTGTCAGGAATCCGTCTTAACCAACTCAGACTGGATTTCTCCTCAGTCTCAAACGTTTGATCTCGTTTTTTTCTTTCTTTTTTTATTTTTTTTCTATTTTTTATAAGAAGAGTGGCCCGGATTCCTTATTTATAGATAAACAGAAAAGAAATTGTTTGTAGAAGAAATGAATAGATGAGAAAGATGATAACAAAACAGAAAACGATATTATCGAGCTTAAGAGGTTGCTCTGATACCACTTTGATATGATCCTACTAAATCGTGATCTCTTAAGGTGGATTTCGAACTGGATATGCCTTCAACCAAGGTTACTAACCAAGGCTAAGGTGATGTGGATTGAGTGGTCGCACAAGAGTTGCGAAAAACTCTTGATTTTTCGGTTGATCTTCAGGATATTACGCACATGAGGATCGAGTTTGGTTTCTGGATATTACACACCAGCAACCAGTTTTGTCCAAGATGAACAAGAAGAGAATCACTCTCAAATTTGATGAAAGAAAAGTTGTTATTGATTCTTCTACAAGAGTTTAGCTTAAATAGAAGAAACTGTAATTAAGACTCAACTAAAAACAATGAAATACGAAAAACTAGATGAAGACTGAATTAACTAGTGTTGAATGACTCTTCAGCTTCATATTTGACTCTGCAACTTCCATTTGGCGTTTTTTCTTCTTACTCGTACTTAGGGAATTGGCAGTCGTACATATAAGACTGTGAGTTATTTGGCAGACTTGAGGATTTGTTCAGCAGACTTCTAACTTTGTTCGGCAGACTTCCAAATTGCACAGCAGACTTGTAATTTATTTTCCAGAATGGCTTACATAGTTGTTTCTAAAGCCTCTTGAACGTCTTGAACTTGCAACAACACCAAAGTAGTGTGTTTTACTCCTTCCTCCAATAAGTCCACTTGATTAGAAGCTGAACTAAGTATAGAACTTAGTGCCTTAGAGAATTTCTTGAATCGAAACCTCGTCATAGCTCCAGCTGGTACTTGCAATGCTTCATCAGGTTCATGCTCGTCCACAGCTTCAAGCTCAGGTACATGCTCTGGTTCAAGCTCATCCATGATCATATCACTTGGTCCTCAGTGACCGGAGTAGGTTCTTGCCTGGCAGGCAGTTCTTTGCCACTCCTTAGTGTTATGGTATTGACAAACTCTTTGGAATTTTGGATTGATTTCCCAGGTAGTTGTCCCGTAGGCCTTGGGGAAGAAGTGGAGGCAGAGTTGCTTTCCAAGTATTTGATCTTTGAATTCAGGGTCTCTAATTTGCTGTTAAGATCATTGTAAGTGCAGTCCATCTTAGTGTGTACCTCTGCAAGCTTTTTAGACATCTCCATTGCACTAGACGCATGACGTTGAAGAATCACCTTGAAGAATCTGCTGGAGCATAGTCTTCATGTCCTGATCCTGGGTGGTCGGTGGCTGTGCTCGTGGAGGTTGAAAGCCTGGCGGACCCATTACGCCGTGCTGTTGGTAACCGCCCTAAAACTGCTGCTTAGGGACATAGCCTTGATGCTGATTGTATGGGACGAAGGGCTTGCTCTGAGGTTGTTGTTGCTGAGGAGGGTAGACTTGATCTTGTGGGTTTGCCACATTTGTACTCCTATAAGACAAGTTGGGGTTGGTCTTATAGTTGTTGAATCCTTTGTTGTAGCCACCCTGGTTCTGAATGTAGCTAATCTCTTCAAGTTGATCACTCCCCCCATCCTGAACGTGAAGCTGCTCCTCATCACAGACAAAGTGAACCTGTTTCTGCTGAACTAGAATGAGTTTATCGAGTTTGTCATTCAAAGCTTTGATCTCCCTTCGATGCTTATCATCGGAATCATTACTCCCTCTGATGCTTCTATCGTAGTCTTCATTGTAGTTCCCATCAAATTGAGCAAGGTTCTCTACTAACTCCTAGCCTTCATCAACATCCTTATTCAGGAAATTGCCATTGTTTGCAGTATCTAGCAGCATTCTGATCTTTGGAAGAACCCCTCTGTAAAGTGCGCTGAAAAGGGACTCATTGCTGAATCCATGATGAGGGCACTGAGATTAGTATCCCTTGAATCTCTCCCAAGCTTCACAGAAAGTTTTTCCATTTCTTTGTGAAAACCCTGAGATCTCATTCCAAAGTTTAGCTATTCTTGAGTTAGAGAAGAACTTGGCAAGGAAAACTCTCTTGCAGTCATCCCAGGAGGTAATTGATCCCTGAGGAATAGTCTTCTCCCACTGATGGGCTTTGTCACCAAGGGAGAATGGAAAAAGTCTCAGCTTGAATCCATCCTCATTGACTCCATTAATCTTGGTAAGGCTGCAGAGCCTATCAAACTCATCAAGGTGGCCAAGCGGGTCTTCCATAGGTAATCCATGGAACTTGTTGCTCTGAACCATAGATATCAAGCCACTCTTGATCTCGAAGTTGTTTTTTTGGACAGCAGGAGGTAGAATCCCATACCTCTGAATGTGGCTGTTAGGGGCATCTCCTGCGCCAATGTATGGTGGCCGTCTTTGTGCAACAGGTGGTTGCTCGTCCTGGTGGCCCTATTGGCCCTGTTGGTGTGCCATACTAACTGGATCCGGTTGATCTACTCTGACGTTGCCTCTTTGCTCTCTCAACTGACGTGGTAACCGGTTAATGTTGTCGAGATAGCGAATGAGATTGTGGTTACCTTGCGATCGGGTGTGCATGAAGGTGAAAGGAACTGGACTCGAGCTTTGACTCGATCAAGCACTCGATCATCTGGTCGAGTTGCTGGTCGAGTGGGTGATCGAGTGGTACCTGAAACACGAAACAGAGCAAGAACAACCAAGTCAGTAATCAAAGTAGAGTGAATAAGAACTTAATCATAAGAGATACGAAATGTAACAAACGAACTCCCAATTGGCAACGGTGCCAAATTGATAATAGGATTTTTACTACCAATTATCCTAATGCACTATCATGTCATTGCAGTACAATAGGTATCAATCCAATCAGGTGTCATGCTAACATATAGGATGCGATCAAATCAATTAAGTAAAGCTAGGCAATAGGTTTTATCAATCGTAAATGTAACAATTTTCAGGTTCGTAGCGTTGTGTTTCCCATATCACCGAGATTATATCTAGTACGAGATCCGGCCAGTAATCTGGACCATTTAAAACCATAGTCTTTAATCTCTAGGATCTCTCCATTACTCGTCGAGGGTTTCTAACCGATAAACCGGAAAACTAAATCAGTTTCAACCTAAATCAATAGAAAGCATAAACAAGAAACTTAAATAAGCAGTTAAAACTAACAGAAACTAACAGAAACTACAGAAGCTACAGAAGCAGAGAAATGCAACAAAATACTCAAATAAACAAGAAGCTCCTAAGGATGGGGTAATGGATCAGTGATTCCTCCTTAATCAACCTAGGTGTTTAACAAACTCAAGCAGAGCTAATCCCTAGACAATAGACTCAAAAGCTGACTAATCCATTCTCATGACAGAAATCATCAAGCGAAGCTAGCTCCAGACCTAATTCTCATTAACAAAATCTAACCTAACAGGCATTAAGATTCAATCTATTAAAGCCAATAAACACTCTAGACAACTAATCTCTTAGGCTAGATATGTAAATCTCTGGAATTAGTTGGTTCAGACATTTCATCAAACACCTGGTGGGTGTGGAAATGTTTGGGTTCTAATTCCAAATGATCAAAGAGAAATTATTATTAAGAACACTAATCCAGAAAGGATTCATAGAAATCTAACCTTAAACAACCTACGAGACGAAGGATTCCTCACTAATCTAACCCATCCTCAAGAACCCTAGAAAATTACTCAGAACCCATGAAGAACATCAAGAACTCAAACCTACAAATTAATAAAACTTGCATATCAGATAGATAAAGATGAGAGGAGAAAGAAGTTTCAAAGAATCAAATGCAAAAACTCAATAGATCAAAAGATATTTGGATTACAAAACAGAGGTGTTCTTGGTGGCTACAGAGAAAAATCCTAAGGAAAGACGTAATGTCTCTTGGGTAATGATAAGAGGGATATTTATAGTCTCAGACTAAAACCCTAATACAAAAAAGACAAAATAGCTAAGTCGGTGGTTCCACTGGATCGAGCACTCTATCGTCTGGTAAAGCTGTCGATCGATGGTTGGTCGAGCTCCTCCTCCGTATGACTCGAGTATGCACTCGATCATGCACATCGAGTGAGTGATCGAGTTCCTTCCTTCCTCTACGTCCTAACCTCTTTTCCCAGCTTTATCCATGTCATAAGCCTCCATTCCTTCCTTAGCCCTTAGAAACTCCAGATTACCTGTTTCAACCCCATATGCAGAACGTGTATGCAATGCTGATGTAAGAATGCCTAAGTATGCAAAACAGAAGTGAATGGCCCTAAATTATGCGAATGAAGGATGAAACAATGCTAAAATGGTGATGAACATGTGCTCAAAACGGGTAAAATACAAAGATATCAGTACCAGCTGGAGCTATGACAAGGTCCTGGACCAAGAAATTCTCTAAAGCACTAAGTTCTTTACTTAGTTCAGTTTCTGATCGTTTGGGATTAGTGGAGGAAGAAGTAAAACACACTACTTTGGTGTTGTTGCAAGCCCAAGGCGTTCAGGAGGCTTTAGGAACAACTGTCTAAGCCATTCTGGAAAACAAGTTACAAGTCTGCTTTGCAATTTAGAAATCTGCTTTGCCAATTTAAAAGTCTACTGAACAAATTCTCAAGTCTGCTGAATAACTCACAGTCTACTATGTACGACTACCAGTCCCCTAAGTACGACTAAGAAGGAAAAACGCCAAATGAAAGTTGTAGAGTCAAAAATGAAGATGAAGAGTCATTCAACACTAGTTAATTCAGTCTTTAATATGATCTTGGGTGAGAAGATCCAGTCCCTTGAAATCTCTTTGTATGGATTGTGATAAAGTGATGGTGATAAAATGGAATGATAGAAACTTCCAAGAGTTGCGGAATGACTCTTGAACTTTCGGGCTCGATCTTGTTAGGATATTACGCACCAAAGCAATCACAAGTTGAAGAGATATTACACACCCTTCAGATCAAACAATTCAAAAAAGGTTGTTGATAATAAAAAGTTTGATAGGTTTCTCCAAAGAGATTACAAGAGATTAGAAAAAAAAGAAGAACAA
This sequence comes from Turritis glabra, assembly GCA_900406565.1. Lineage (NCBI taxonomy): Eukaryota > Viridiplantae > Streptophyta > Magnoliopsida > Brassicales > Brassicaceae > Turritis > Turritis glabra. The sequence continues at coordinate 80,286 of OVBN01000006.1, forward strand.
GCCTTGGAACAAGTTTCAAGGTTGTTCTAGAAAACACAAAATATTAAAAATAGCATTTGAAATTCGAAATTTAAACTTGACCCTTCGTCTTCCTCAAGTTTGATGATGGACATATAGAATAGAAGCTTCATCCGATCAAATAGAATATACTCGCCACCCGATCAAATAGAATAGACTCGCCACCCGATCAAATAGAATATAATCTCCATCCGATCAAGTAGAATAGAATCTCCATCCGATCAAATAGAATAGAATCTTCACCCGATCAAATATAATAGAAGCTTCAATATGTTTCATATTTGGTTCAACAAATGAGCAATAGTGAAGTGACACAGCTGCCTCATTAAAAACCTTGTCAAGAAAACCCGTTGGGACAAAACTTGACAAGGGAAAAAGAGTACAACTCTGACACTTTTCCTATTTTTTGAATTACTTAGCTTGAATCAAAACCCAGAGTGGTTTAACAAGCTTCTTCTCCATACTTGCTGTCTTGACCTTGTTGGTTCCACATTTGACTAAGCAATCTTCCAACAACTTGGTTAAATATCTTAGCTTTTGATCGAGTCATTGGACCAGCTGGTGTGACAAGGACATCCTCAGCTACAAGCTCATCCTTAGGTTCAAGCTGCTGCTCCATTATCATATCATCCCCTGCCTCTTCAAAAAGATTTGTCCTCAAATCTGCTTCACCTGAAACAAAAGGCCTAAGATCAGTAACATTAAAACTATTACTCACACTATACTTTCCTTGCAAATCCAGTTGGTAGGCGTTGTTGTTGATCTTCTTGATGACTTTAAATGGTCCATCCATTCTTGGCATCAGCTTGGATTTTCTTTCTTTTGGGGATCTTTCCTTCCTTAGATGAATCCACACCAAATCTCCTTCTTCAAAGACTATCTCCTTTCGGCTGTTATTAGCTTGCTTAGTATACTTCTCTGTTTTCTCTTCAATTTTCAGCCTTGCCTTCTCATGAATCTGTTTCACCATTTCTGCCTTCTTTTTCCCATCCATACTAACTCTTTCACTCAAATGTAAAGGCATTAAATCCAAAGGAGAGATGGGATTGAAGCCATAAACAATTTGCAAAGGTGAAAACTTAGACGCAGAATGAACAGCATGATTATACGCAAATTCAACATGAGGCAAACAATCTTCCCAAGTTTTAAGATTCTTTTTAATCAAAGCTCTTAGGAGTGTAGATAAAGTCCTATAAACTACCTCAGTTTGACCATCAATTTGTGGGTGACAAGTAGTAGAAAACAGTAATTTAGTACCTAGTTTAGACCATAAAGTGTTCCAAAAATAACTAAGAAACTTAGTATCACGATCAGAGACTATGGACTTAGGCATACCATGTAAACGCACAATTTCCCTAAAGAATAAGCTAGCAACATTCATGGCATCATTAGTTTTATGACAAGGAATAAAATGCATCATCTTAGAGAATCTATCCACAACCACGAATATAGAATCCTTACCAGTTCTAGTCCTAGGCAATCCAACTACAAAATCCATAGAAATGTCATGCCATGGATGCAAAGGAATAGGTAGAGGAGTATACAAACCGTGGGGCTATGATTTTGCCTTAGCGAGTTTACATGTTGTGCATCTCTCACAACACTTCTCAACGTCTCTTTTCATATTTGGCCAATGAAAATGGTCTTGCATAACCTTTAGAGTCTTAGCAACTCCGAAATGTCCCATTAGGCCTCCACCATGTGCTTACCTTACAAACAACTCTCTCAAAGAAGAATTAGGAACACACAAACGATTATTATAGAACAGGAATCCTTCATGCCGATAGTATTTTCCAAATACAAATTTCTCACAAGAAGAGAAGATCTCACCAAAATCAGAATCATTGGCATATTGGGATTTAATTTGTTCAAAGCCAAGTAATTTAACATCTAGAGATGTAAGTAAAACGTAAATCCTTGACAATGTATCGGCAACTACATTGTCCTTACCTTTCTTGTATTTGATGACATAAGAAAATATCTCAATGAATTCAACCCACCTAGCATGTCTTTTGTTGAGCTTTTGCTGTCCTTTAAGGTGCTTCAAGGACTCATGATCAGTGTGAATTACAAACTCCTTAGGCCAGAGATAATGCTGTCATGTTTGTAGTGCTCTCACCAAGGCATAAAGCTCTTTGTCATATGTAGGATAGTTCAGAGTAGCTCCTCCTAGCTTTTCACTGAAATAAGCTATGGGCTTTTTATCCTACATTAAGACAGCTCCAATTCCTACACCAGAGGCATCACATTCTATCTCGAAAGTTTTAACAAAATCAGGAAGAGATAAAACAGGGGCATGAGTAAGCTTCTCTTTTAAGGCCTGGAAAGCATCCTCTTGAGCTTGTTCCCACTTGAATCCCACGTTTTTCTTGATAACTTCAGTGAGAGGGGCTGCCAAGGTGCTAAAGTCTTTCACAAATCTCCTATAGAAGCCAGCAAGTCCATGGACACTCTAGAGTGTTTACTAGCTTTCAATCTATTAAAACTAGTAAACACTCTAGACATCTAATCTCTTAGGCTATAAATGTAAATCTCTGGAATTAGTTGGTTCAGAAATTTCATCATACACCTTCTGGGTGTGGAAATGTCTGCGCTCTAATTCCAATTGATAAGAAATAAACTAGCATTAAGGACACTAATCCAGCAGGGATTCATAGAAATCTAAGCTTAAACATCCTAGGAGACTAAGGAGTCCTCACTAATCTATCCCATCCTCAAGAACTCCAGAAAACTACTCAGAACTCATGAAGAACATGAAGAACACAAATCCAGAAATTCCTAAAACTTGCATAATTAGAAAGATAAAGATGTAAGGAGTAATAAGTATAAAAAATCAACAACAAAAACTGAATATATGGAAATAAATCTAGATTACAAAATTAGATGTTCTTGGTGGCTCAGAGAGAAAACTTTTAGAGAGAAAAACATAATCCCTCTAAGGAAAGACCTAATATGATCTTGGGTGAGAAGATTCAGTCCCTTGAAATCTCTTTGTATGGATTGTGATAAAGTGATGGTGATATGGTGATGAAATGGAATGATAGAAACTTCCAAGAGTTACGAAATGACTCTTGAACTTTCGGGCTCGATCTTGCTAGGATATTACGCACCAAAGCAATCACAAGTTGAAGAGATATTACACACCTTTCAGATCAAACAATTCAGAAAAGGTTTTTGATAATAAAAAGTTTGATAGGTTTCTCCAAAGAGATTACAAGAGACTATAAAGAAAAGAAGAACAAGCCTTGGAACAAGTTTCAAGGTTGTTCTAGAAAACACAAAATATTAAAAATAGCATTTGAAATTCGAAATTTAAACTTGACACTTTTTCTTCCTCAAGTTTTATGATGGACATATAGAATAGAAGCTCATCCGATAAAATAGAATAGACTCGCCACCCGATCAAATAGAATAGACTCGCTGTTAATCAAGAAGGTATTTGACACTAATTAAATCATAATTAGGTGTTAAATACAGTTGCTTGTTGTGCAAGGTTTAGGTTTGAATAAGAAGAAGGGACAACGGTCATGTTGACCGTACGGACGTGCGTGTTGAGCCGAACCTTATTCGGTCAAGGTCTTTGCGAGTGTACGGTCGACCTTATCCCTTTGTGACCGTTGTGAGCTGTGCTAGGCTCTTTGAAGGTGGTTCAGTCTGTAAGGGTCGTTTTACAACTAAAGGTCAGAGCTTTATCATCTTAGTTTGAAGATTCATCTTGTTCACGGAACCTCTCATTGACCGAGTGCTATCTTTCGGTTCAAGACTCAACCTTTACTCTTGATCGTGTGTTGTGTTTGTTGTTGAAAGCTAAAGGCACTACTTTTGGCTTGTTGTGTTGGAAATTTTAAAGTTTGGATTCAGAGTCTTGGCTTTGATAATGAGTGATACTTATAAAGATTTGAAGTTCTCAGTGGTTCTAAATGGGAACAACTACCTCTTGTGGAAGCGAACGACAACAAATGTGTTAGGTGGTAGGAAGCTCACCAAGCACATCGAGTTCACTTATGAAGAATTGAAGGAGATAGACGAAAGCTTGGACAAACACACATGGAAGCATGATGACTTGAATGTTCTTAGTGCTTTGCATTGCTCTCTTGAAACCTTAATCTTGGAAGGATATTCGTATTGTGAGACATCCAAAGAACTTTGGGATACTCTCACAAACGTGTTTGGGTATGAATCAAACTTGACTCGGGTCTATGAGATTAAGAAGGTTCTCAGTGGTCTAAGTCAAGAGGATAGCGACTTCAATGCTCATTTTGGGAAGTATAGATCTCTTGTGGCGGTTGAAATGCTTAGGCCGTTTTACTACGGATGCAAAGACACTCAAGAAGCGTAGGGAACAAGATGTAGAGTTTGGTTTGATGCTAACATTACACTCAAGCTACACGGATGTGATTCAACATATCCTAAGGGATGACAAGATTCCAACCTTGGACCAAGTAGGTGCGAAGATACAAAAGGAGTATGGTTCACAAGGTCTTTTTGGTAGCATAGGAGGAAATCTTCCCACGGCTAACAAGGTTGGGGTAATGAAGCAAGAGGATAGGAAGTTGTGGGTATGTGAACATTGTAAGAAGAAGGGACATCTCAAAGATAAGTGTTGGATCTTACACCCTCACTTAAAGCCGGCTAAGTTCAAAGGTTTCAAGCCTAGAGCCAATATGGCGAATTCAAGTGATGGAGGACTTGAGAATGAGGAGAGGGCCATTGTGCAATACGGACACCAAGAGAAAGCGATGCAAGCCACGGCATAAGACAAAGCGAGTGTTGCCTCCACTTCTCAAACTCAAGAGACCATCATGATGAACAAAGCGGATCTCGAATCACTTCTCCAATCAATTGCATCCAAGATGCACCCTGGTATTTCTCTCTTTACCTCTTGTGCTCCAAATTCGTTGGTATTAGACTCGGGTGCTTCTCACCATATGATAAGTAATCCGAACCTACTAGAGAACATTAAACCGGCATTAGGACATGTGAATGTAGCTAATGGTGATAAAGTTCCAACAGAAGGAATAGGATGCATAAACTTGTTTAAGAAAAGGTCTAGTGCTTTCTATATGCCTAAGTTCACTTCAAATTTGCTATCCGTTAAGAAAACAACTAAGGATATAAATTGTCTTGCGATCTTTAGTCCTAATGATGTTAAGTTGCAGGATATTGAAAGTGGTAAAGTGGTAAAGGATGATCTCTATGTTCTTGAAGACACCTCTTTAAATTCTGTTTTTTCCTCTATTTTCGCAAATAATGTTAAGACTTCGGATGTAATGTGGCATGATAGACTTGGTCACCCTCACTCTAGAGCTTTGAACTTATTATTACCCGATTTATCTTATGATTGTTCTCATTGTGAAGCATGCATTTTAGGAAAACATTGCAAAACGGTATTTCCTAAGTCTAATGCAATTTATGAAAAATGCTTTGATCTAGTCATTCGGATGTTTGGATTTCACCTTGTGCATCTAGAGATAATCATAAGTATTTTGTGACATTCATAGATGAGAAATCAAAATATACTTGGGTAACTTTACTTCCATCTAAAGATAGAGTCTATGATGCATTCTTAAACTTTCAAAACTATGTGACTAACCATTTTAATGCAAAGATCAAGATTCTTAGAACAGATAATGGAGATGAATACACAAGTATAAAATTCAAAGCTCACTTGGAAAAGTGTGGAATTCTTCATCAAACAAGTTGCCCTTACAATCCACAACAAAACGGAGTTGCGGATAAGAAGAATAAACACCTTATGGAGGTGTCTCGAGCTATGCTATTTCATAAGCATATGCCCAAGAGGTTTTGGGTAGATGCGGTTATGACCACTTGCTACCTCATAAACCGAATCCCAACTAGAGTCCTTAAGTACCAATCTCCATTTCAAGTATTGAATAACCAAAATCCTAACATTGATCACTTGAGAATGTTTGGGTGTGTTTGTTTTATTTTTATTCCAGGTGAATTAAGGAACAAGCTTGAGCCTAAGAGTACAAAGTGTGTGTTCATTGGATACACTACCACTCAAAAGGGCTACAAGTGCTTTGATCCGACAAATAACCGATACTATGTCTCTAGAGATGTGAAATTTATGGACGACCAAGCTTACTTTGGAGAAAAGAATTGGGAGAGTGTAAAGGACCTACCCAACTCAACTTCGGATCGGGCAAAGAGTCTCCAACACATTCTTGAGCATTTGGGCAATCCTAATCCACCACAAGCTAGACAAGATGAAACTACAAATAAGACTCAAGATAGTGTGGTTGAAACACAAATAGAGTCTTCGGATAGTAATCAAGAGAATGTTGTAGAGGAAGGGTCTAGTGAAGATATGGAAGAGGTTGGTCCATTAAGTGAAGATGAAGTCATTGGATCATCAAGCGAGGGTGAGACTAACCAAGCTCCACAAGCTCCTCATGAACCTATCTACACGGCACAAAACCCTAGAAGAGGTACAAGGGAGAGGAAACCGGCCTCGAATTGGATCAACACAAGAGTGTACTACAATGGGAAGGCCGTAGCTCATCCCATACAAGCTACTTGTTCTCTTGACCTTCTTCCCGCGGATCATCAAGCGTTTTTGAGTAAACTTGATACAGAATTCATTCCTCAAAGCTATGAAGAAGCAAAAGAAAGAGAGGAATGGACCAATGCCATAGGTGATGAAGTGGGAGTTATAGTGAGGAACCATACTGGGGATGAAGCGGATTTACCAAAAGGGAAGAAATGTGTGAGTTCTAAGTGGGTGTTTACTATCAAATACAAGAGTGATGGAGAGATTGAAATACACAAAGCAAGATTGGTTGCGAGAGGGTTTACACAAACCTATGGTGATGACTATCGAGAGACATTTGCTCCGGTAGCCAAACAACACACGGTGAAGGTAGTTCTTTCTTTGGCAACTAACTTGGATTGGGAATTATGGCAAATGCATGTTAAGAATGCCTTTCTACAAGGAGAGTTGGAAGAAGAAGTCTATATGACTCCTCCTCTGGGTCTAGAAGACATAGTGGCTCCGGGAAAGGTGTTGAGACTTCGCAAAGCTATATATGGTCTAAAACAGTCCCCACGAGCTTGGTACCACAAATTGAGCTCCACATTGAAAGAGAATGGATTCAAGAAGTCAAAATCAGATCACACCTTGTTTACTCTCCAAAATGATCAAGGCATTGTAGTTGTTTTGATATATGTTGATGACTTGATCATTTCGGGGAATAACAAGGAAGGTATTAAAGCTATTAAAACTTATTTACATTCTACTTTTGATATTAAAGACCTTGGTGTGTTGAAATACTTCTTAGGTATTGAAGTTTGTAGATCGCCGGAGGGATTGTTTCTCTCACAAAGGAAATACACACTTGATATAAACCAGCTAGTCCATGAAAACTCCTTACTTCGCCAACAGATTTTGGACTTGGCCATTCTTGAATTGCTTTCACTTTCTCTTGATCAACCTTAACTCCATCTGTACTCACAACAAAACCTAGGAAGACAAGGTTATCTGTTCCAAAAGTACATTTCTTAAGATTGGCATAAAGTTTTTCCTTCCTAAGCACTTCTAAAACCATTTTCAGATGCTCAACATGCTCTTCTAGACTTTTGCTGTATACTAAAATGTCATCAAAATAAACCACAACAAAATGTCCTATGTAAGCTCTAAGAACATGATTCATTAACCTCATGAATGTACTAGGTGCATTTGTCAGCCCGAATGGCATCACTAACCATTCATATAAACTTTGTTTAGTTTTAAATGCAGTTTTCCACTCATCTCCTTCTTTCATCCTAATCTGATGATATCCACTTTTTAAATCAACCTTAGAAAAGATGCAAGAATCATGCAATTCATCAAGCATATCATCTAATCTAGGTATAGGATGGCGATACTTCACTGTTATATTGTTGATGGCTCTGCAATCAACACACATCCTCCAGCTCCCATCCTTCTTTGGTACAAGTAAAACTGGTACAGCACAAGGACTCATACTCTCGCGAATATGTCCTCTCTCCATGAGCTCAGTAACTTGTTTTTCTAGTTCCTTGGTCTCCACGGGATTAGTCCTATAAGCTGGTTTGTTTGGCAAAGACGCTCCTGGAATGAAATCAATTTGATGCTCAATGCCTCTGATTGGTGGTAAGCATTTCGGATTCTCCTCTGGAAACACATAAGTATAATCCTGCAATAAACACTCAATTTTGCTAGGAATAACCTGCTCAGGATTAGTTAGACTCATAAGTGTTTCTTTAAAAACAAACAGTAGCTTAGGCTTTTGAAAATCAACTCCCTTTTGCTTTTTATCCATGATCATGAGGTTGGATGACTTAGCGGCTTCTTTCTTTCTCATTTTCATGCTTAACTGGTCTTGATATACTTCATGAGGCGTCAAGATGATTTTTCTGCCTTTGAATTCGAAGATTTGACGATTGGTGAAACCATCATGTGTCACTTTTCGATCTGATTGCCAAGACCTTCCAAGTAGGATGTGACTAGCTTCCATAGGCAATATATCACACAAAATTTCGTCTTCATACTTGCCAATAGAAAATGGTACCTTCACTTGGCTGGTTACACTCATTTCTTCATTTTCAGTCAACCATTGTAGCTTGTACGGTTTCGGATGCTTTAGAACTTTTAAATTCAGCTTCTCCACCATGGTTTCACTAGCAACGTTGGTACAACTCCCACCATCTATATCAAGCTGCAGACTTTGTCTTTGACAACACACCTCGAATGAAACAGATTCTCTCTTTGCTCTTGTTCATCCGTTTTAGCTATAACACTCAAAACTCTTATTGCAACCAAAAGCTCTCCTTTAGATGCTGCTTCAATACTTTCTGCTGAAGAACTATCCTCTTGCTGCTCATCCTCAGATTCTAACTCACCATTATCTCTAATTGTCATGATCCTCTTATTAGAACACTCACTAGCATAGTGACCACGTCCTTGACGCTTAAAGCATTGGATATCTCTGGTTCTTGTTGCAACAGCCTTGCCTTTTCCTTTTGGGTCTTGATCTTCAACCTTAGGTTTGAATAAAGGCTTATAATCCTTTTGATATCCAGATTTTTCTTCCCTTTCGTAGCTACGCTTTGCTGAACTGAAACTAGGCTTAGAACTCTTTCTCTTAAGCTGTTTTTCGAACATGATTGCTTTGTGCAGCAACTCCTCTAGTTCCACATAGTGCTGAACCTCCAATCTGTCTATAATATCTCTATTAAGACCTCCCATGAACCTAGCCATTGTGGCTTCAAGATCTTCCTGAATATCAGCCCTCAACATCAAAGTTTCCATCTCTTTGTAGTACTCTTCTACAGATTTGTTTCCTTGGACCAGATTCCTCAATCTGTTGTGTAGCTCTCTGTGGTAATGACTTGGAATGAATCTCTTTCTCATTATGGTCTTCATCTGAGACCAAGTCTCAATTGGATAATCCCCTACACGTCTCCTTGTAGTAACCAATTGATCCCACCAGGTTAGTGCATAATCCTTAAATTCAGTTGGTGCCACTTTCACTTTGTTTTCATCAGTATATTCTCGACAATTGAACACCATCTCAATCTTCTTTTCCCACTCTAGATACTCTTCTGGATCATTGGTTCCATGGAAAGAAGGAATCTTTAGCTTTATACCAGCCAAATTATCTCTAGGAAGCACTCTTTCTTCTCTGTCACGTCTTCTTCTTCTATGGCTGTTTTGTTTAGAAGATTGACTATAATAGCTCACTGAATCTCCAGCCTCTGTAGGATTTCTATGCTCTCTTCTTGTTCTGTCACGGTTTGGCTCAGAATTGTCACGCGCTGGTCCAAACGCTTCAAGCTTTTCATCCATCATCTTAGCCATTTTTGCTGTGAGAGCCTCAAGCAATAACTTGTTGTTTCTCATGTTTCTTGCTTCTTCATCCTCAGACATGATTCCTGAGACAATTAAACACACAAATCACCAGTAACTAGTTCTAAAACAGAGAAACAATTGCTGGAATTCAAACAGTTCAAAATTCAACAAACCCAGAAAACTCAAACAGAACTGCTATGAATCGAAAAATAAAACGATGAGTTATACGAATCAGACGATGACGAAAATTGATATTCTAACAGTTCAGATCGTCTAGAACAAGTCCGTAAAACGGTATCGATTTCTAACAATCCTAGCAACAGATACGAACGACAGAATCTTAACAGTCACTGAAATTGCAGATTGAAACACAAACAGAAGATGAACGGTTTGAATAGATACAACCTGACACGAAGTGGCTCTGATACCACTTGATATGATTCTGGTTATAGAAATCACAGCCCCTTGAATACACTTCGTGTAGTTGATGGATCGATGGTTTTGAACGATTAGGGATTGAGAGAAACTTTCAAAGGTTGCGGAATTCCTTTGAACTTTCGGGCTCGATTCTGCCAGGATATTACGCACCAAAGCAGTTTCAAGTTGAGATTGTGATATTACACACACAAGCTCGTGATCAAACGAAATCAGAGAGAGATTTTGATAAGAAAAAGTTTGATGAGGGTTTTACAAAGGGGAGAACGAAATATAAAGAAGTCTAAGAGATTGGGAAGAGAGAATTTCATCCTAGGGAATTAAACACACATTAAAAACACACAAAGACTGAAAATTAAAAGAAAACAGACTTTTCCTCTTCTTCTTTGGATATGGGCCTCGAAACAACAATGGGCTTGTGAAAGAGTGTGTGAACTTGCCTCATTAAAAACCTCTCTTGGAAAACCCATTGGGACAAAAGCAAGAGGAGGGAAAAAGAGTACAAGTCACACACCTCCATTGTTGTTGCTTAAACAGCTTGAATCACAACCAATGTGGCTGGACAAGCATCTTGTTTAAGACTGCCCTGAATTTGATGTAGAAGTGTTGTGATGGCTTGATTTAGTAGCTTTGTCTTTGATCTTGTCATAGGACCATTAGAAACACGCAACGCTACTTCCTTTTCAGTTCCATTCGCTTCATCTCCAAGCTGCTCCTTAGCTCCAAGCTCCTCAGGTTCAAGCTGCTCCTTATCTCCATTGTCCGAGCTATCCATGATCACATCAACACTTGACCTTCTCAAGCTCACGGGAAAACTTGGAGCTAAACCGGTCTCAACACCACTTGAAGTGGGCTATAAGGTCAGTCGAAAGGGGGAGAAGGATGATAGACCATACCATGATCCGTAACAATATAGAAGGCTTGTAGGTAAGCTCATTTACTTAACTTACACTAGACCAGACATTTACTTTGTCGTGAATCAGGTAAGCCAACACATGAAAGAACCTACGGTTTATCATTGGAGCATGGTGGAGAGGATACTAAGGTATCTCAAGAACAGTCCCGGACAAGGCATTTGGATGGGAAAGAACTCAAGTACTGAATGAGGATGCTATTTTATAGAGATTGTTCTATAAAAGCCGCGTGATACTTCTCTTAGTCGTAACACAATCTTATCAATATTCATCATCATTTTCTCTCAAACTTCAATCATGAATCTCTCAATCTTTCCTACATAATCTTTACACTCGCCACCCGATCAAATAGAATAGAATCTCCACCCGATCAAATAGAATAGAATCTCCACCCGATCAAATAGAATAGAAGCTTCATTTTGTTTCATATTTGGTTCAATAAATGGGCAATGGTGAAGTGACACAGCTGCCTCGTTAAAAACCTTGTCAAGAAAACCCATTGGGACAAAACTTGACAAGGAAAAAAGAGTACAACCATGACACTTTTCCCATTTGTTGAATTACTTAGTTTGAATCAAAACCAGAGTGGTTTGACATGCTTCTTCTCCATACTTGCTGTCTTGACCTCGTTGGTTCCACATTTGACTAAGCAATCCTCCAACAACTTGGTTAAACATCTTAGCTCTTGATCGAGTCATTGGACCAGCTGGTGTGACAAGGACATCCTCAGCTACAAGCTCATCCTCAGGTTCAAGCTGCTGCTCTATTATCATATCAGTCTTCATCTAGTATTTCGTATTTAATTGTTTTTAGTTGAGTTTTTATTACAATTTCTTCAATTTAAGCTAAACTCTTGTAGAAGAATGACAACAACCTTTTTTCTTAATCAAATTTGATTTTTCTTGAGATTGATTTCTCTTTGTTCCTTGGGAACACTTTTCGTTGCTTGGTTAAGGGTTACTTCTAAACAACAAACCTCTTTGTCATCTAGGTGCGTCATATCCTAGGGCATAGAGTTAGGTATACCAAAGATCTTCATACCGGCTTAGAGTGATCCTTCTCAGGGGTGGGTCAAGTGGTATCCGAGCCACTCTTTGCTGGTATTTCTATCTGTTCATCTTCTCATCTTATCACAAAAAAAAAAAAATTCTTCTTATCTGTCTATCTATAAATAATGTGAAGAGGATGGTGACTAAGGATCTGAATGTTGAGCAGAGCGTCATGATGATTTCTGCGCATGTTAGTGCCGTTATTCAGAATACGATTCCAGAAAAACTTCCAGACCCTGGAAGTTTTGTTTTAGACTGCACCATTTTCTCTGACAGGTTTGCAAGATCGTTGTGTGATCTGGGTTCTAGTGTGAATTTGATGCCTCGATTAGTTGCAGTCAACCTTGGATCACACTTATATTAGCTGATCGATCTGTACGTATTCCAGATGGTATTCTTGAGGATGTTCCCATAAAGATCGGAGATTGTTTGATTCCCACTGATTTTGTGGTATTGCAATATGAGGAAAAACCTAAAGATCCCCTTATTTTGGGAAGACCTTTCTTGGCTACAGCTGGTGCCATAATTGATGTGAGGAAAGGAAGGATAGGTCTGAATGTAGGTGATCTAGTGATGAACTTCGACATGCATAAGCCGATAAAACGACCCACTATTGATGGACAGACTTTCTGCGTGGACACACATTCGAATCTTGCTTAGGAAATCTTCTATGAGATGCAATCTGAGGATCCCTTGGAAAGAGGTTTGATCACTCCTGCAGAGAAAACAGAGCATCTAGATGACATTGCTACTGGGTATATCAATTTGATGGATGCGAGTGAACAGGTGATGCAGTTGGTTTGTAAAGAGGAGTCTATTGAGACATCTGAAAAGGCTGCACCGATTAGTGATTAGAGTGCAGAGAGAGCTCCAAAACTCGATCTCAAGCAACTCCCTGCAAGGTTGAGGTACGCTTTTCTTGGTTAAAATTCTTCTTATCCGGTTATTGTTAATGCTTCTTTAAACAGCGCAGAGCTTACTTTTTTGCTAAGTAAGCTGCGTAAGTTTCGCAAAGCTCTTGGCTATTCTCTTGATGATATTGCAGGTATCTCTCCAGATTTGTGCATGCATAGGATCTACCTTGAGGATGAGACAAAGTCATCAGTGGAGCATCAGAGGAGGTTGAATCCGAATCAGAAAGAGGTTGTTAAGAAGGAGATCATGAAATTACTGGAAGCTGGTATCATCTATCGTATTTTAGACAGTACATGGGTCAGTCCAGTGCATGTGGTTCCTAGGAAAGGACGGGTTACAGTCGTGAAAACTGACAAGAATGAGCTGATTTCTAGAAGGACTGTAACGGGGCATAGGATGTGCATTGACTACAGAAAGCTGAATGCTACAACAAGGAAAGACCATTTTCCTTTACCTTTCATTGATCAAATGCTGGAAAAGTTAGATAATCACTCGTCCTATTGCTTTCTTGATGGGTACTCAGGGTTCTTTCAGATTTCGATCCATCCAGATGACCAGGAGAAGACTACTTTTACCTGTCCATATGGCATTTTTGCGTACCGTAAAATGCCATTCGGACTTTGTAATGCTCCTGCAACTTTTCAGCGGTGTGTGATGTCGATCTTCACAGATATGATTGGGGACTACATGGAAGTTTTTATAAATGATTTTTCTGTTTATGGGTCATCATTTAAAGACTGTTTAGACAATGTATGCAAAGTGCTTGCTAGGTGTGAAGAGAAGCATTTAGTTCTAAATTGGGAGAAGTGCCATTTTATGGTTAGAGATGGTATTGTGCTTGGGCACCAGGTTTCAGCAGCTGGGATTGAGGTTGACCGTGCGAAGATGGAGGTGATGATAAGTCTGCAACCTCCAAATTCTGTGAAGTCAGTGAGGAGTTTTCTGGGACATGTAGGTTTTTACAGGCGGTTCATCAAAAATTTCAGCAAAATCACCAGGCCACTATCTACCTTGCTTTGTAAGGATGTCAAATTTGAGTTCACTATTGACTGTCTTTCAGCATTCGAACAGATCAAGAAAGCTTTGGTGAGTGCTCCTATTGTGCAACCCCCAGATTGGAATTTGCCTTTCGAAATAATTTGTGATGCCAACGATTTCGCTGTTGGAGCTGTTCTAGGATAGACTAGAGATAAGAAACTTCATGTAGTCTATTATGCATGCAAAACATTAGACGACGCACAGAGAAATTATGCCACAACTGAAAAGGAGTTGTTGGCTGTCGTGTTTGCTTTTGAGAAGTTTTACACTTATTTGGTTGGATTGAAGGTGATTGTGCCTACAGATCACTCTGCTCTCAAATAGTTGATGCAGTAAAAGGATGCTAAGCCGGGATTGCTGAGATGGATTCTTCTTCTTCAAGAGTTCGACATTGAAATCAGGGACAAGAAAGGAGTTGAGAATGGAGTTGTTGATCATCTTTCCAGGATAATGATTGAAGATGGTGTTCCTATCCGTGATTATTTGCCTGAGGAGAACATCTATTTCTTGGAAACCGGATTTCAGGAGGATTCGGATAAAAATCTGCATAATTTTCACGAAGAAGTGTGTGTGTCGATCGACACCACCAGGGTGTCGGTCGACACCACTTACGTAGAGACGGACGATTGTCAACCAAGCCATTACACGCTTGACACAAAGTGTCGACATGCGGTGTTAGTGTCGATCGACACCATTTCTAGTGTCGATTGACATCCTTCAGCGGTTGCGCCTGAGTTGGATTATGACGGGTACATTGTTTCTGTTGCTGTTTTTAATCGACCATGGTATGCTGATATCGCCAATTACCTTGCTACAGAGGACGAGCCAGATAGCTTCAAGAGGTATGCTAAGAAGAAGTTCTTGAGAGAACTTAGGCGATTTTACTTGGATGAGCCCTACCTGTATAAGCACTGTTCAGACGGTGTTTACAAACGATGCATTGCAGAATCTAAAGTCTCAGATGTGTTGTTTCACTATCACGAGTCTGAATATGCGGGACACTTTGCTAATTTTAAGACAGTGTCTAAAGTTCTTCAAACAGGCTTTTGGTGGCATACAATATTTAAGGATGCTCATGCGTTCATCTCCACATGTGATGTCTATCAGCGCAGAGGAAAGATCAGCAAATGACACGAGATGCCACAAAACTTCATCCTAGAGGTTGAAGTCTTTGATTGCTAGGGCATTGATTTTATGGGTCCTTTTCCCTCATCTTTTGGGAATAAGTACATTCTGGTTGCTGTGGATTACGTATCGAAGTGGCTAGAGGCGATTGCTAGCCCAAAGAATGATTCTGCTGAAAAGGCATGGGGTACATCATCGCGTTGCTACTCCTTACCATCCTCAGATAAGTGGGCAAGTGCAAGTGTCCAATAGGCGGATCAAAGAAATTCTAGAAAAGACAGTGGGTAAGACAAAGAAAGACTGGTCCACGAAATTGGATTATGCACTATGGGCTTACAGGACAACTTTCAAAACTCCACTTAGCACTACACCATTTCATCTGCTTTATTGGAAAGCTTGTCACATTCTAGTGGAATTGGAACACAAAGCACCTTGGGCTATAAAAATGATGAATTTCGATATCAAGTCTGCTGCAGAAAAGAGGTTGGTTCAGCTAAATGAGCTGGATGAGATCAGATTCCACGCCAATGAGAACTCTAAGCTGTATAAGGAAAGAACAAAGGCATATCATGATAAGAAAATCATCTCCCGAAATTTCGAACCCAATAACCAGGTACTTCTATACAACTCTCGTTTACAATTATTCCCTGGAAAATTACGTTCTCGTTGGTCAGGTCCTTTCATCATCAAGGAGGTTCGTCCATATGGTGCTGTTGTGCTAATGAACTCTGACGGCAAGGAGTTCACTGTTAACGGACAAAGGGTGAAACATTACTGGACGAACACCAAAATTCTTGACAGACACATTATCTGTTTGGACGATGCACCTGCTGTCTAGTCTGCTGCCAAGTCAAGCTAGTGACTCAAAACAAGCGCTTAGTGGGAGGCAACCCATTGTGGTAATGCTGTATCATTTTCTCTTTTCTTTTATCTTTTACTGTGTCATTTTCATTTTTTTTAGTCAGTTTGTCAGCTTTTCTTGTTTGGAATTATGATTTTGCTGTTATATGTCGTTGCTTTTAATCTGTGTTATAGTGATATACAGTTCTCGAATGGAAATCTCTGAGACAACGCTTATTTTCGCTCGACATTGAGATTCTTAAAACTCCAGTCTCTTCTCACAGATAGGGTGCCGATCGACACACGCCACTGGTGTCGCTCGACACCAACACCCTTACCACGCTCGACACTACTCATTGGTGTCGATCGACCCCGACTGCAGGTTTTGTTTCTGATTTTTCAATTTTCCACTTGATTCCATCTCTTTATGCCACCCCTAGGTTTTGTCCCACTGCGGACAGTGTTGCTTAAGTCTAGGGGAGGTAGTTGCTGACGTTGTGTTTGTTTTTGAGAGTCAGTCGTGTCCGTTTTATTCATTTTATTGAGTCAAAATTTGTGTTAGGGAATTATGATATCTCTTCTTAGTCTATTCGCCTGAGTGATTAATGCTACAGATTTAGTTCAGATCTAACTAATGAAAAATAAAAAGACTGATCGATAAACCAGAGCGATCCATACTTCGCAACAGAATCCACCAAGCCGGAGCTAATTTCTGAGCTCTTCCTTTTACCTCATTGATGCAACTGGTGTTCATAAGGCGTAACTCCCTGTTCCTACCTGACAAATGAAAGCCTAACTAAAAGTAATGGTACTCCTCTCCCTTGTTCAGTTATAAAAAAAAAACGAGCATACAAGATGAGATGACTTTCTTTTGGGTAAACGGATAAGAAAAATTTCCAACGACCCCATTATTTTACTTTGAAAGGAATGATCACACGAGAGTTGAAAGCGAGGTTAGGAAAATTTCCTGTGATACCATTATTTACCTAC
This sequence comes from Turritis glabra, assembly GCA_900406565.1. Classification (NCBI taxonomy): domain Eukaryota; kingdom Viridiplantae; phylum Streptophyta; class Magnoliopsida; order Brassicales; family Brassicaceae; genus Turritis; species Turritis glabra. The sequence goes on from OVBN01000006.1 coordinate 97,442, forward strand.
ACTTTTGAGAAAAAAAGAAGAGAAAGAGTCTAGAAGGTGTTGAGAAAGAAATAAGTCTGGGGGAAAAAAGACTACCGTAGAGCGTGAAAATTGGCTGGTTTGTCATGGTATTGCACGGGAATGAGTCTAGAAGGTTCTTAGCACTGATTTCATCTATGAGATCCAGCGATGAAGGCTAGTGGAGAATGTTGCGAATTTATGGGTTAAATTTGGGGTGTTGAAATGTCTGCGAAGAAGTACATGGTGGTTTGATTTGGATTGGTCTGTTAGGCATATGAATTATGGTTTGAATGCTCAATCCAATAGTCTAAAAAGAGAGGAAGTTTCTGCGTTTTTCAAACTTCTTTCACAGATTAAGTTTGTTTGAGGGCAAGCAAAGGCTAAGTCTGGGGGAGTTGATATATCATGGTTTTTACGGGTTTTAACCATGGTTTTGGTATCTTTAGTGTCTTTGAGTCATTGCAAGTCTAGGTACGTTTTGAACTAGTCTGGAGCATCTTGGAGTTTTACTGGATTAGTGGACGTTCTGTAGCTGAGAAGAGCAATTCGGGGACCACAATGGTGTTGGTGTCGATCGACACCAGCCGTTGGTCTCGCTCCGACACCGGTCGCAACCACATATCTGCACACGAGTTTGAAAGACTTTTTAAGAATTGCAAAGTTGCCCAGAAGTCTTTCCTATTTGTAAAACGAGTCCTTTTCGTATTTTAGAGTTTTTATTAGGTTTTTGAGATTCATTGTAAGGACGAATTCATTCTAGTTTTCTGAGAGCTTTTTGGGGAGAGACAGATCAGAACTCATAGTAGAGAGAAGATTTTGAACTCTTTTGTTTCTTATTTTATTTATTTTAATGCAATCTATTTAGTTATTGATTTATGTTTAATTGATCATATCTGAGTAATCCACCTGTTAGATTTAGGGTTTTTCTAGGTTTAGGATGAACTGTTGAATCGGATAGATCTGTTATGGTAATCATATAATTCTTCATCTAGGTTGAGATTAATGCCAGTTCTAGACTGATCACTTGGAATTTAGATCATAGGATAATTAGTAGGCACGAAAGTGTTATTGATTTCCTGAAAAAATCTAGATGAGCAAAATACCTATTTGCAAAGACATTTGATTTAGAGATTTTGTGAACATATCAAACTTAAATTTAATGCATGTTTTGATTGCTGAATTCGCAAAGGAATTTGGAATTCACTGTTTTAGACATAGATAATCTTTGCAACGAAAGTTGATTGGTTTGAATTTTGTGATTTGAGTTCAAGAACTGTTCTTAATAAAACCCATAACTGTTTATCTTTTCAATAATTCTGAATTACCGAAGAATTTCCCTATGTCTAGCTTTTTCCTCATTGAATTTACATCTTTTACTTTTTACTTTGTTAGTTTTACTTTATATCTTTTGTCATTTAGCTATATTTCCAAACTCTTAATCTATTGTGTGAATCTCTAGTCCTTGTGGATTCGATCCCTAAGTACTATATCGATCGCTTAATTTGAGAGTGTAGCTCTAGTGTTAATTTGTGCATATCATGGACGATAAGTGACTTTCTGGCATATGGCATATTATCTGGATGGACCACCCATGGTAAATTATCTTGTCTAGTTTGCATGGATAATACAAAGTCTTTTTATCTACCTAATGGAAAGAAGACGTGTTGGTTTGATTGTCACCGAAGATTTCTTCCTTATGGTCATCCTCTGAGGAGGAATAAAAAAGACTTCCTGAAGGGAAAAGACGCTTCGAGAGAGTATCCACCTGAGTCTTTGACCAGGGAGCAAGTTTATTTCGAGCGGTTGAATGGTGTAAATCCACCAAAAACCAAGGACGTCGGTAGAAATGGTCATGAAAGGAAGAAGCCTGGCTATGGGAAGCAACATAACTAGCACAAGGCACTACAAGAAATATGAGCTTCGGTAGCAGATCGTTGTAGCACGAATTTATGAACTGCTACTAAAAGTACCAAAATCGGATGCCAAGTATTTCGTAGCATTATATTAACACTAGGTTATATTTTTTATTAAGCGGGAACATAAAAATCAATATTATAGCTGGGAAGGTATTTTGGAGGAAAAATATTTGGGTTTTTCCCCCTCACCAAAAAAATCTCGATTCTCAATAATAAAAAGATCTTTTTACACTTAGCCAAAAAAAAAAAAAAATCATTCTCTAAAATTTTCTTAAATTTTCCGATCTTGAAATCTCAATACCCATTTCACGAAATCTCGATTCTCAACACCACAATATCCATCAATCTCCGTGTAGCTATCGATTTTGAGTTATTTTTCCGGTATCTCCGTCACTCTGTCTCCATCGATCTCCGTCTCTCTCTGTCTCCATCTCCCTCCGCCTCAGTCTCTCTCCGCCTCAGTCTCTCTCCGCCTCCGTCTCTCTCCGCCTCAGTCTATCTCCGCCTCCGTCTCTCTCCGCCTCCATCGATCTCTGTCTCTCTCTGTCTCCGTCTCTCTCCGCCTCAGTCTCTCTCTAACTCAGTCTATCTCCGGCTCAGTCTATCTCCGCCTCTGTCTCTCTCCGCCTCCGTCTCTCTCCGCCTCAGTCTATCTCCGCCTCCGTCTCTCTCCGTCTCTGTCTCTATCTCAGTAGCTCAGCCGATCTCAGTCTTAGTAGCCTTAAACTCAGCCGATATCCGTCTCTCTTCGTCTCAATCTCAGTAGCTTCGAACTCAGCTGATCTCATCCACCTGACAGGTATACGACATTCAATTGATGTATTTGAGTTCTTGACTATTTACTAGTATTTGATTTTTGACCGTTTTAAACATTGAAAGGTAATCACATCTCATCAGCCGGATCTTCTTCCTGCATCTTCTGCCTGTTTGCATCAGAACACAGAGGCTAGTTGTCACAATGAAATTGATATTTGATTGATTTGTTTAAGAGTTGACTGAATTGGCTGTTTGATATTTCGTTTTAATAAACTGTTGCTGTGAATGTGAATGTGTTTGTTTGGTGTTTGTTTGGTGTTTGAGTTATTCTTATGGGTTTGTTTTGTTTTCTTTAGGAGTAAGCACATATAATGGTCGAAAAGACATGGGTTCATCTTAACAAGTATGTGAAAACATTTTATAGTTATGTATTTATTGGTTTAATTGATATGTTAAAGAGTTTTTAAAGTTTGTAATTGAGTTTTTTTTTTTTTTTTTGCTTTCATCTTACTTTACTGCAGAACCGATCCTGGTTATGAGAGAGGTGCTTGGGATTTTGTGAGGTCTCTGGCAGCAGGTTTAGGAGAAAATGCGATGATTATTTGTCTGTGCATTGACTGTCGCAACGTAGATCATCACTCAGCCGATGATGTTGTTGATAATCTTGTAACAAGGAGAATGGATTGGAGTTACAAGTTGCGGGAGGACAGGTATCATCATGGAGAAGTGAAATCAGGGACTGAGTGTAGAAAGAATGCAAGTCAGTAGAACCAAGAGATTTTAGGATTGTTCAAACCTGCTGAGTTTATAGATGAAGAGCTGGTTAGTCAGGGTGATTTAAATGATGTTGCTGAGGGTGATGATAAGGAAGAAGATGAGTTTTTAGCAAAGCTAGCTGATGCAGAAACACCACTCTATCCAGGTTGCACAAGCCACAGCAAGCTCTCTACGATTGTTTCATTGTTTAGGCTAAAGACTCAGAGTGGTTGGTCTGACAGAAGTTTTGATCTTCTACTTGAGTCTTTGTCACACATGCTACCCAAGGATAATGTCTTGCACACATCCTTGTACGAGGTGAAGAAGTTTTTCAAATCTTTTGATATGGGTTATGAGAAGATACACGCTTGTGTAAACGACTGCTATCTATTTAGAAATCAGTTCCAGGAGCTAGACACTTATCCTAAATGCAATTCTTCCAATGGAAGATTAACAAGCGAACTGGTCAGGTGAAGAAAGGTATTCCATAGAAAGTACTTAGGTACTTTCTGATCATTCCTCGTCTCAAGAGGATGTTCAGGTTAGAGGACATGGCGAAAGACTTACGGTGGCATTTCAGTAATAAGAGCACAGATGGAAAAATGCGTCATCCGGTAGATTCTGTGACGTGGGATCAAATGAATGAAAAGTATTCGTCATTTGCTGCAGAAGAAAGGAACATTAGGCTTGAACTCTCCACAGATGGGTTTAATCCTTTCAACATGAAGAATGTTAACTATAGTGCATGGCCTGTTTTGCTAGTCAATTACAACATGCCACCTGACAAGTGTATGAAAGAGGAGAACATCATGTTGACATTGCTGATCCCTGGTCCAACTCAACCTGGAAACAATATAGATGTGTATTTAGAACCCCTTATAGAGGATCTCAACCATCTGTGGGAGAAGGGAGAGTTAACGTATGATGCATTCAGTCACACTACATTCACATTAAGGGCAATGCTTCTGTGGACCATACAGGATTTTCCGGCATATGGAGATCTAGCAGGCTGCAAAGTAAAAGGCAAAATGGGTTGTCCTGTCTGCGGGAAACACACGGATAGTTTGTGGTTGAGTAATTGCAGAAAGCACGTGTATATGTCTCATCGAAAGTCTCTTCCACCCACACATGTTTATAGACGAAAGAAAGTATGGTTTGATGGTAAATCTGAGCATGGAAGAAGAGGTAGGATTCTGACTGGTCATAACATATATCAAATACTCAAAAACTACAAGAATGATTTTGGAAATGTAAGAGTAAATGGAAGAAAGAGGAAGATGAACGATTGTGTTGGATCAGCTTCTGATACTGATGATGAATCCATTGAATCAGAAGAAGAGGAAGAACAAGTAGATGAAGAGGAGCTATCCAGATGGAAGAAGCGCTCAATCTTATTCAAGTTAGCTTATTGGAAGGTATGATTTAAATGTTAGTTTTTTTATTATACTATATATTCATATTTGCTATATTTTTAAAAATAAATGTCTTAAACATACTTTTTATTATCTGTTATTATTTTGTCTAGGAAATGCAGGTTAGACATAACATAGACGTGATGCACGTGGAGAGAAATGTTGCCGCTAGCCTTGTCTCTACACTGCTGCATTGTGGGAAATCAAAGGATGGTATTAATGCTCGAAAAGATCTGCAACTGCTTGGTATTAGGAAGGATATACATCCCCAAGCCCGTGGAAAAAGAACCTATCTTCCTCCAGCTCCTTGGTCTTTGTCCAAAACAGAAAAGAAAGTATTCTGTAAGCGCTTATTTGACTTCAGAGGTCCAGATGGCTACTGTTCAAATATTTCCAGGTGTGTTAAGATAGAAGATTCTACGGTTAAAGGACTTAAATCACATGATTATCATGTGTTGATGCAACAACTTCTTCCAGTTGCAATCAGAGGTATAAGATGAATTATTTTAGCTATAAATATTGCATAATTTGATGTTATGTTTTTAATCTTCAATGTTCTTTATTTACAGGTTTGTTACCTAAAGGTGTTAGGATAGCTATTGGACGCTTATGCGCTTTCTTCAACCAACTGTGTCAGCGAGTTATTGACAGAGAGACAATTTCTTTAATAGATCATGAAATTGTGGAAACTATCTGCATGTTTGAGAGGTTCTTTCCTCCAAGTTTCTTCGATATAATGGTGCATTTGCCAGTCCACTTAGGCAAGGAAGCTCGGTTATGTGGACCAGTTCATTTTCGTTGGATGTACCCATTTGAGAGGTACAATCTAATAACTTATAACTTTGTATCCTTTACAATACACTTTTATGCTTATAAGTTACAGGTGTTTTATCTTCAGGTACATGAAAGTTCTGAAGGACTTTGTAAGAAACACTGCAAGACCAGAAGGTTGTATTGCTGAAGCATATCTCGCTGAGGAATGCATGCGGTTCTGCAGTAATTTCTTGAAAAAGACAACAAATGCTGATGAGGAAATCGAAAGAAATGCTGATTATGAGAACTGCTCTATATTGGAGGGTCGTCCTATATCAGCAGCCACTTCATGTACTCTTACTGAGAATGAGAAGAACATAGCACATCTTGCTGTGATTCATAATATGGCTCTGCTTGATCTTTATGTGGAGTAAGTTATTCTATTAATTAACAGTCTCTTTTATAATTTTGTTGTATTTACATTTAATTAATATTTTGTTTTTTCAATTTTAGCATGCACCTACAACATCTATAAGATTCTAGTGAAAGATGTAGACGTGATTCGGCAACGTTATGGAGTACACATTCTCAGAAATTTGCCTCCTGGTTAAAAGAACAAGTATGTTATTTATTTTTCTGATTTTTGTTTATCATCTAAATCTTTTCAATATAGTAAATGACAGTTGACAATTTTTTAAATAGATACCTATGAATTCTAATCATGAAGATACACTTAAGTGGTTAGCATATGGTCCTCGTCTATGCGCAAGGTCTTACACGGGTTACATAGTCAATGGCAATCGGTTTCATACAGTTTCAGTTGATAGGCAAACTCAGAACTGTGGTGTTACATGAAGCCACAGCAATGTGTAGAGCTAGTGCAAAAGATAATTCTCCAATGGTTGATGTTGTGTCCTACTATGGCAGAGTGGTGGATATTATACTGCTTGATTACAATGTCTTATACATTCCTATATTCCGGTGTCAATGGGCAAATATAGGTAATGGAGTAAAGGAAGAAGATGGCTTCACACTTGTCAACCTTAACCAAAGTCAAGTTTCCTTTGCAAGAGATCCATACATACTAGCATCTCAAGCAAAGCAAGTGTTTTATTCAAGGATAGATGAATCAACGAGTTGGTATGTAGCTATGAGAGGTTCTACACGAAGATACAGTGCAGAAGATGCTGAATCTGGAAATGCAGACGTTGGGCCATTGCCAGTATTAGTAGACATGGATGCAGATGACTTGGTTGATGAAGGTAGGAATGCCCAATTTGACTGTGAAGGGATTTATGTGTGAAATGATACTATATGTGATTGTTTTTTGTATATATGATTGGTTAGAATGTGTGTTTTGTGTGACTGAGATTGTTTTTTCTAAACAAGTATCTGTTTTGATAAGCAGGTCTATCTTTTGTTTCAGGTGAACTAAGATGATCAATAATCGAAAAAGTCGTACACAAAAAAAGAAGAAGATTAACGATTTAGAAGAGAAGCAGTTGGAAACTCAGGAATTGGAAGAGAAGCAGTGTGAAACTCAAGATTTGGATAATGAAGTGGATGCTGATTTACTAGAAGATGATCCTTCTCAAAAACAGCCGGTAGATGAAGTTAATGAAGTGGATGCTGAGTTACTAGAAGACCTTGTTCAACAACGATAGCCAGTAGAAGTAAACGAAATGGAGGCTGATTTAGGAGAGAAAGAGAATGAAGATGAAGACAATGTAGTAAATGGAGAAAGTGAAGAACTAGTAGATGATGCTGCTGCTGCTGACAATGAAGATCATACTCCGAATGTTGCTGAAAATGTTGCTGAACCAAAGCGTAAAAGGAAACGACGACCAACGAAGATGAAACACATCGCCAAGGACCCAAATGAACAGCATCACATTGATTATACTATCATGGGAGAGCCTTGTGGTCCAGGGTCAGTATTTCTAGCATCCTATTTAGGTACATTAGTACGGGAACATGTTCCTGTCACAATTCCGGATTGGAGAAAAGTTAGTGAAGATATCAAAATTGTTTTGTGAAAATCTATTCAAGTAATCTGTAATTTACTTTTTACATGTTTTTTTTTTAAATTATAACTGTTTGCCTCACATGTGTAATTTGTGATTTTTAATTTTATATTTGAATGCAGGCAAGGTTTGATCTTGACGAAGAATATAAAAAGAATGCTGCGTTTAGTCAGATGGGATGTCTGTGGAGATCCTCCAAATCACGCCTTGTCGCAGAGGTCAGGGGAGCTAAAAACATGAAAGATAGGATGAGTCTGCAACCAAATAATGTACCTACAACTGAATGGCGTAAATTTGTCAAGGACAAGACTAGTAATGCCTTTAAGGTAGTAAGTGATTCATATAAGAAAAGAAGGCAGAAGCAGATTCCTCATACTTGTGGCCGTAAAGGAATGGTCAGATTGAGAGAACAAATCGTCAAGAGTAGCTCAGAACCATCCAAGGTGACAAAGCTAAAAGTGTGGGTGAAGTCGCGTACTAAGAAGGATGGTACTCGTGTAAACATCGATGCGGCTGAAAAGATTGTATGTTTTGTTTATTCTTTTTAAATTACTTTATAAACTGGACATCATTAATGGGTGATGTACATTAATTTGGTATTTGTTTGCAGAGAAAGGCCTCAGAGATAGACATTGAAGGTACTCAGGATTCAACTACAACTAATCCAAAGAAAGATATGCTTAGTCAGATTTTGGGACCTGATAATCCGGGAAGACTACGGGCAATGGGCAGAGGCATAAGCTTGACCAAACTGGCTTGTTTCCAAGTCAACAGCAACTCTATGGCTGCAATGGAAAAAAATCAGATTCAAATGCAGAATAAAATTCACGATTTAGAACAAATTATTGAAATACTTCATAACCAGGTTAGTATAGTATATACACATTGTTTATTGATATTAATACTTACTAAGTTATATTATATGATGATATGTTTCTGAAATTGCAGAGACAAGATGCTGATTTTGGTGAAAACTCTATACATAAGAGTGTAAATACCATATCACTTCCTAAGTGTTATTTGGTTGACTGGACTTCTTCTGATGATAATGTTGTTGAGGGCCGTGTTGTTTCTTATGATGCTGATGAATTAGTACATGGGATACCTTTAGGGCCTAATGCAGTTTAGGTTTTAATTGAATATGCTACCAAGCCAGAAGCATTTCTATGGAGACCAGTACCTGAGATGTCTACTATTGAGGATGTAGTTGGAGAAATGATTGCATGGGATGCCGATTTATGTATTGTTCCAACTGAAGGTGATATGATTCTGGTTATAGAAATCAAAGCCCCTTGAATACACTTCGTGTAGTTGATGGATCGATGGTTTTGAACGATTAGGGATTGAGAGAAACTTTCAAAGGTTGCGGAATTCCTTTGAACTTTCGGGCTCGATTCTGCCAGGATATTACGCACCAAAGCAGTTTCAAGTTGAGATTGTGATATTACACACACAAGCTCGTGATCAAACGAAATCAGAGAGAGATTTTGATAAAAAAAAGTTTGATGAGGGTTTTACAAAGGGGAGAACGAAATATAAAGAAGTCTAAGAGATTGGAAAGAGAGAATTTCGTCCTAGGGAATTAAACACACATTAAAAAACACAAAGACTGAAAATTAAAAGAAAACAGACTTTTCCCCTTCTTCTTTGGATATGGGCCTCGAAACAACAATGGGCTTGTGAAAGAGTGTGTGAACTTGCCTCATTAAAAACCTCTCTTGGAAAACCCATTGGGACAAAACCAAGAGGAGGGAAAAAGAGTACAAGTCACACACCTCCATTGTTGTTGCTTAAATAGCTTGAATCACAACCAATGTGGCTGGACAAGCATCTTGTTTAAGACTGTCCTGAATTTGATGTAGAAGTGTTGTGATGGCTTGATTTAGTAGCTTTGTCTTTGATCTTGTCATAGGACCTTTATAAACACGCGACGCTACTTCCTCTTCAGCTCCATTCGCTTCATCTCCAAGCTGCTCCTTAGCTCCAAGCTCCTCAGGTTCAAGCTGCTCCTTATCTCCATTGTCCGAGCTATCCATGATCACATCATCCCCTCCCTCTTGAAAAAGATTTGACCTCAAATCTGCTTCTTCTGTAATAAAAGGAACAAGGTCAGCAACATTAAAACTATTACTCACATTATACTTACCTTGCAAATCCAGAGAGTAGGCGTTGTCGTTGATCCGCTTAAGCACTTTAAAAGGTCCATCTATCCTTGGCATAAGCTTAGATTTCCTCTCTTTAGGAAAGCGGTCTTTTCTGAGATGAATCCAAACCAAGTCTCCTTCTTTGAAGATTATCTCCTTTCGGCCTTTGATAGCTTGCTTAGCATACTGCTTGGTCTTTTCTTCAATGTTCTTCTTTGCCTTTTCATGAATCTGCTGCACTAGTTCTGCCTTCTTTTTCCCATCCATACTAACTATTTCACTCAAAGGTAAAGGCATTAAATCCAAAGGAGTAGTAGGATTAAACCCATAAACGATTTCAAATGGTGAAAATTTAGAAGCAGAATGCACAGAATGATTATATGCAAATTCTACATGAGGCAAACAATCCTCCCAAGCTTTCAGATTTTTCTTAATCAATGCACGCAGGAGTCTAGATAGTGTTCTATTAACTACCTCAGTTTGCCCATCAGATTGCGGGTGACAAGTAGTAGAAAACAACAACTTAGTTCCTAGCTTAGACCAAAGCGTTTTTCAAAAATAACTAAGGAACTTAGTGTCTCTATCTGAAACTATGGTCTTAGGCATTCCATGTAAACGTACAACTTCCTTAAAGAACAGATTGGCTACATGCATGGCATCATCAGTTTTAAGACATTGTATGAAATGCGCCATTTTAGAAAATCTATCAACAACCACAAAAATTGAATCCTTACCAGTCCTAGTCCTAGGCAAACCTAACACAAAATCCATTGAAATATCATTCCAAGGATGCAAAAGAATATGAAGAGGAGTATACAAACCGTGGGGTTGTGACTTAGCCTTAGCTTGTTTACATGTAGTGCACCTTTTCACACATCTTCTCAACATCTCTTTTCAAGTGTGGCCAATGAAAGTGATCTTGCATTACTTTAAGAGTTTTGGAAACTCCAAAGTGTCCCATTAAACCTCCACCATGTGCTTCCCTTAGAAACAACTCTCTCAAGAAAGAATTAGGAATACACAAACGGTTATCATAAAACAAGAATCCTTCATGTCTATAGTACTTTCCAGATGCAAATTTCTCACAAGATGCATAAATCTCTCCAAAATCAGAATCATTTGCATAAAGAGATTTTATATGCACAAAACCAAGTAGTTTAGCATCAAGAGATGTGAGTAAAACGTACCTCCTTGACAATGCATCGGCAACTACATTGTCCTTACCTTTCTTGTATTTGATGACATAGGGAAATGTTTCAATGAATTCAAGCCACCTTGCATGTCTTTTGTTGAGCTTTTGCTGTCCTTTGATATGCTTAAGAGACTCATGATCTGTGTGAATTACGAACTCTTTAGGCCAAAGATAATGCTGTCACGTTTGCAAAGCTCTCACCAAAGCGTAAAGCTCTTTATCATAAGTTGGATAGTTAAGAGTTGCTCCTCCTAGTTTTTCACTGAAATATGCTATTGGCTTTTTATCCTGCATCAAAACAGCACCAATTCCTACACCAGAGGCATCACATTCTATCTCAAAAGTTTTAACAAAATGAGGAAGAGATAAAACAGGTGCATGAGTAAGCTTCTCTTTTAAGGCCTGAAATGCATCCTCTTGAGCTTGCTCCCACTTAAATCCCACGTTTTTCTTGATAACTTCAGAGAGTGGAGCTGCTAAGGTGCTAAAATCTTTCACAAATCTCCTATAGAAACCAGCTAGTCCATGAAAACTCCTTACTTCGCCAACAGATTTTGGACTTGGCCATTCTTGAATTGCTTTCACTTTCTCTTGATCAACCTTAACTCCATCTGTACTCACAACAAAACCTAGGAAGACAAGGTTATCTGTTCCAAAAGTACATTTCTTAAGATTGGCATAAAGTTTTTCCTTCCTAAGCACTTCTAAAACCATTTTCAGATGCTCAACATGCTCTTCTAGACTTTTGCTGTATACTAAAATGTCATCAAAATAAACCACAACAAAATGTCCTATGTAAGCTCTAAGAACATGATTCATTAACCTCATGAATGTACTAGGTGCATTTGTCAGCCCGAATGGCATCACTAACCATTCATATAAACTTTGTTTAGTTTTAAATGCAGTTTTCCACTCATCTCCTTCTTTCATCCTAATCTGATGATATCCACTTTTTAAATCAACCTTAGAAAAGATGCAAGAATCATGCAATTCATCAAGCATATCATCTAATCTAGGTATAGGATGGCGATACTTCACTGTTATATTGTTGATGGCTCTGCAATCAACACACATCCTCCAGCTCCCATCCTTCTTTGGTACAAGTAAAACTGGTACAGCACAAGGACTCATACTCTCGCGAATATGTCCTCTCTCCATGAGCTCAGTAACTTGTTTTTCTAGTTCCTTGGTCTCCACGGAATTAGTCCTATAAGCTGGTTTGTTTGGCAAAGACGCTCTTGGAATGAAATCAATTTGATGCTCAATGCCTCTGATTGGTGGTAAGCCTTTCGGATTCTCCTCTGGAAACACATCAGTATAATCCTGCAATAAACACTCAATTTTGCTAGGAATAACCTGCTCAGGATTAGTTAGACTCATAAGTGTTTCTTTAAAAACAAACAGTAGCTTAGGCTTTTGAAAATCAACTTCCTTTTACTTTTTATCCACGATCATGAGGTTGGATGACTTAACGGCTTCTTTCTTTCTCATTTTCATGCTTAACTGGTCTTGATATACCTCATGAGGCGTCATAGGAGTTAAGATGATTTTTCTGCCTTTGAATTCGAAGATTTGACGATTGGTGAAACCATCATGTGTCACTTTTCGATCTGATTGCCAAGGCCTTCCAAGTAGGATGTGACTAGCTTCCATAGGCAATATATCACACAAAATTTCGTCTTCATACTTGCCAATAGAAAATGGTACCTTCACTTGGCTGGTTACACTCATTTCTCCATTTTCAGTCAACCATTGTAGCTTGTACGGTTTCAGATGTTTTAGAACTTTTAAATTCAGCTTCTCCACCATGGTTTCACTAGCAATGTTGGTACAACTCCCACCATCTATGATCAAGCTGCAGACTTTGTCTTTGACAACACACCTCGAATGAAACAGATTCTCTCTTTGCTCTTGTTCATCCGTTTTAGCTATAACACTCAAAACTCTTATTGTAACCAAAAGCTCTCCTTTAGATGCTGCTTCAATACTTTCTGACGAAGAACTATCCTCTTGCTGCTCATCCTCAGATTCTAACTCACCATTATCTCTAATTGTCATGATCCTCTTATTAGAACACTCACTAGCATAGTGACCACGTCCTTGACACTTAAAGCATTGGATATCTCTGGTTCTTGTTGCAACAGCCTTGCCTTTTCCTTTTGGGTCTTGATCTTCAACCTTAGGTTTGAATAAAGGCTTATAATCCTTTTGATATCCAGATTTTTCTTCCCTTTGGTAGCTAGGCTTTGCTGAACTGAAACTAGGCTTAGAACTCTTTCTCTTAAGCTGTTTTTCGAACATGATTGCTTTGTGCAGCAACTCCTCTAGTTCCACATAGTGCTGAACCTCCAATCTGTCTATAATATCTCTATTAAGACCTCCCATGAACCTAGCCATTGTGGCTTCAAGATCTTCCTGAATATCAGCCCTCAACATCAAAGTTTCCATCTCTTTGTAGTACTCTTCTACAGATTTGTTTCCTTGGACCAGATTCCTCAATCTAATGTGTAGCTCTCTGTCGTAATGACTTGGAATGAATCTCTTTCTCATTATGGTCTTCATCTGAGACCAAGTCTCAATTGGATAATCCCTTACACGTCTCCTTGTAGTAACCAATTGATCCCACCAGGTTAGTGCATAATCCTTAAATTCAGTTGGTGCCACTTTCACTTTGTTTTCATCAGTATACTCTCGACAATTGAACACCATCTCAATCTTCTTTTCCCACTCTAGATACTCTTCTGGATCATTGATTCCATGTAAAGAAGGAATCTTTAGCTTTATACCAGCCAAATTATCTCTAGGAAGCACTCTTTCTTCTCTGTCATGTCTTCTTCTTCTATGGCTGTTTTGTCTAGAAGATTGACTATAATAGCTCACTGAATCTCCAGCCTCTGTAGGATTTCTATGCTCTCTTCTTGTTCTGTCACAGTTTGGCTTAGAATTGTCACGCGCTGGTCTAAACGCTTCAAGCTTTTCATCCATCATCTTAGCCATTTTTGCTGTGAGAGCCTCAAGTAATAACTTGTTGTTTCTCATGTTTCTTGCTTCTTCTTCATCCTCAGACATGATTCCTGAGACAATTAAACACACAAATCACCAGTAACTAATTTTAAAACAGAGAAACAGTTGCTGGAATTCAAACAGTTCAAAATTCAACAAACCCAGAAAACTTAAACAGAACTGCTATGATTCGAAAAATAAAACGATGAGTTATACGAATCAGACGATGACGAAAATTGATATTCTAACAGTTCAGATCGTCTAGAACAAGTCCGTAAATCGGTATCGATTTCTAACAATCCTAGCAACAGATACGAACGACAGAATCTTAACAGTCACTGAAATTGCAGATTGAAACACAAACAGAAGATGAACGGTTTGAATAGATACAACCTGACACGAAGTGGCTCTGATACCACTTGATATGATTCTGGTTATAGAAATCACAGCCCCTTGAATACACTTCGTGTAGTTGATGGATCGATGGTTTTGAACGATTAGGGATTGAGAGAAACTTTCAAAGGTTGCGGAATTCCTTTGGACTTTAAGGCTCTATTCTGCCAGGATATTACGCACCAAAGCAGTTTCAAGTTGAGATTGTGATATTACACACACAAGCTCGTGATCAAACGAAATCGGAGAGAGATTTTGATAAGAAAAAGTTTGATGAGGGTTTTACAAAGGGGAGAACGAAATATAAAGAAGTCTAAGAGATTGGGAAGAGAGAATTTCGTCCTAGGGAATTAAACACACATTAAAAACACACAAAGACTGAAAATTAAAAGAAAACAGACTTTTCCCCTTCTTCTTTGGATATAGGCCTCGAAACAACAATGGGCTTGTGAAAGAGTGTGTGAACTTGCCTCATTAAAAACCTCTCTTGCAAAACCCATTGGGACAAAACCAAGAGGAGGGAAAAAGAGTACAAGTCACACACCTCCATTGTTGTTGCTTAAATAGCTTGAATCACAACCAATGTGGCTGGACAAGCATCTTGTTTAAGACTGCCCTGAATTTGATGTAGAAGTGTTGTGATGGCTTGATTTAGTAGCTTTGTCTTTGATCTTGTCATAGGACCATTAGAAACACGCAACGCTACTTCCTCTTCAGCTCCATTCGCTTCATCTCCAAGCTGCTCCTTAGCTCCAAGCTCCTCAGGTTCAAGCTGCTCCTTATCTCCATTGTCCGAGCTATCCATGATCACATCAGAAGGCGTCATTGAAGAAGATATTGCACCTAAGGTTAAGTGTCTTTTATTGATTGTTTTTGTATATAGATTACACTTTGTCAAATAATACTTCTCTCTGTTTTGTACCTTTGTTCCACAGAGTCCTAGCACAAGTTCAAAGAACAGATGCAAACTCATGGCTTTGGGTAAGAATGATGAAGTGATTGCTGAAAGCAGATGGCAGTCTCGAGAGCCGAAAGCGTTGGTAAATGGACTTCCTCTTGGTCCAAATGCAATCAAAGTTTATGTGGATTCGGTTTTAAACCCAAAGACATGGCTTTAGAGGCCTACAGTGGACATGAGAACTGTTTTGTAGCATGGCCTGCAAATAGAGTTGTGATTGTTGGAACAACGAATGAATCCCCTGTTCTTCAACAATCTACATCTAAGGCAGCAAGTACAAGATCTCATAATGAGATGTCTCCTGTAATTTCTAAATCTCCTCGTATTCAAGTATCTTCGACTAACTCAGCAAATCCAAGTTCTCAGAATGACAAGTCTCCAGAAACTCCAAAAGCTCCTTTGAAAAAACCTTTAGTCAAAACAAAACCTTCTCTGACAGAGGCATCTCCTCGTCGCAAATCACAGGTACATGCTTTTAATAACTAATTAAGAGATAATTACTGGGCTATGGATTTTAATGATCATGATTGGTTGTGGTTGTTCTTATAGAGTTATGACTTTATTTTTTGCTAGTTGTTGATTTCTGTCTTTATTTTTTGCTGGTTGTTCTTGAAGCGTCTCGCCTTCAAAGCAAATCAAAAATGCAAGTTGATGGATATATCCGGAAAGAAGCGCGTTGTTGCTGAAGGACGTTGGTCGTCTAACAATCCTGATCAAGTTGTACATCACGTTCCTTTGGGGCCTAATACTTGTCGAGTATGGGTGGATGTTGTGATTGTTAAAGATGCTGTAGTTTGGAGGCAATCTTCTGAAATCGAGTATAAGGAAGATGCACTTGGAAGTTCTATTGCATGGCCAGAAGAAAAAATCGTAATGGTTAGTATATACTTTAATTTTACATGTGTGCAAAATATGATGACAACAACTGATGGCTAACTTATTTTGTTTTCAAGAATGACGACAAGTGATGTTTCAGATGGGGGAACGTGTTTTTTAGTTTAAACACTTGGATTAAGTTAAAGACATGTCTTTTTTTTTTTTTTCGTAGACTTGTTTTTTTTGGATTATAAGGTTGAATCAGAATTTCTATGTTTCAGATATTAATTTAATGGGACAAGTTATTTAATTTTTGATTTTAAAATGTTTCAGATCTACTTAAAAAATATATAGAAAATAATAAGCCAATTTTTAAAAAACTTTAGTTATATTATTAGTTAGGGATAATAATTTGGATATATGGTTTGAGGACACAATATAAACTTCAATATATAAACAATCCAAATAGTTTGGAGAAAATTAAGAAAATAAGATAACCAAATATTGATTGTGAAAATACATAAAAATTGATGACACAAGAAAATTGACTTATAGCAAAATTTAATGTATATTTGTATATAATTATGAATTATAAATATTAGTTAGCATAACAAATAAAACTCTATATCTTATATAACTATTTACACTATTACAAACCCTAAACCCTAAACCCTAAACCATATACTTATATCTCTTAGTTGAAAGCATTCTATACTAATATATGAAACATGAAATTGACAATGTAAAACTTATAACAAATTAAATTTTAAGCATAGTCATTTTATAAATATAAAGTATACATATAAAACTTTTCAAAAAAAAAAAAACTTTAATATTACATTTAGTCAATAATCTTACATTTACTCAATTTTTAATATATAACATTTTTATTAAAGATAATATAATTTTAAAATTTTCTAAACTCTAAAATATGAAACTTCAATTTTTATTTAATTTTTACACCATATTCCAAAATTAATACAAAGAAAAATAACAAAATATTAGACTATTACCATATAAATCTTAAAACAATTATTTCATTGGCTAATTCATTAAGGTGTGGATA
The DNA here is from genome assembly GCA_900406565.1 of Turritis glabra. Lineage (NCBI taxonomy): Eukaryota > Viridiplantae > Streptophyta > Magnoliopsida > Brassicales > Brassicaceae > Turritis > Turritis glabra. The sequence continues at coordinate 114,631 of OVBN01000006.1, forward strand.
ACCTAATTCTTCATATCTACCGTTGATTAGAATAAATCTAACGGTCACTAATCAACTCTGTTTTAATTAAGTTTTGACATCTCGAAATCTACTTTTTGTCTCCTTATTCGATAAATTCGATGCGAACCCAATATACTCGATCTTGAAGCTTCTTTGACGCTTGAAGTTCATATTATCAAACAAAAAACACCGATTGAATCTACAGAGAATCTAAAGTTTTTCTTCCTGTTTTTCCCTCTTTCTGCTGAATCAGATCTTTGTTTTGGAGTATGTGCTTTTGCTTATTTTGGATCTCGAATCCCTGTTTCTGTTTTTGCTTTGGATTATGTGCTTGAAGCTTTGATATTTTGTCATTTAATTGTGTAATGATCTGGGTAATGTCATTATGCTTCTGTTAATCAAAGTCGATATTTTTTTCGGTATTTTGTTATTGTGTTGCTGTAAAACCATTCGACTCTACCATTCTTTGAGGCTTTGAGAATGATAAATCTGAAGGATATACATACACATAGGCATAGATTGAGAAAGGGACCCGATTGATAAATAACTTGTATAAATCTGAAAGGATAACTTGTATATTGACGATTTCATTTGACGTTTTTCAGTTTACTGAATAGTTTTTGTTTCATAATGAAATCTGTTGAGATCAATAGAGACTGTTAAAGATTTTAAGCTTTAAACTCAAGTTTCATGGTCATGGTACATCGATTTTCTTGAATAAGCTGAGCTGCTTCATATGTACATCGTCAGACTTTCTGTCTAGTTAGTGCTAAGGGTCCAAACGGATTGTTTAACTTTGCAATTAATCTTAGGTCTATAGATAATATATGAATGGATATTCAGAAATCTCTTCTTCTGTATGGTAATAGATCTTTTCATTTTCAGGTTTCGGAGCTCGAAATCACAGGTTCTAACACTTTTCGTCATTCAAGCCAAGGTTATAATTTTTTGATTGAATTATATTGCTTTCTTTTGATTGTTGTGGTTGTTGATAAAAAAAAATAAACCTATCTAAACAATATCATATTTATTACTGCAGAAACTGTTATTTCAATGGAAGCTAAAGGACTCATATGCGGCCTCCCCGCATTGAACGTTATACCGAAACTCAGAAAACAGACACAACAACAAGCAGAGAACGATCAACAAAGGGATGCGGATGGTGATGTGAAGGAGATAACAGAGCTAGAGTATAGACGGTCTCTTGCTCACCTAGGCTACTTAATGCGCATCGAAGAAAAGGAAGAAGACATTGATCCACTGTTCAAGAGATGTTGGAGAAACCTCAAAAACAATGCACGCAACTCCAATCCTATGAAACGCCCAAAAGTAGAAAAAGGAGAGTCGTCAAGAGGCAAGGCTCATTGAAGAATAATGGCATGGTAGATGCCTGTTCTTTTAACAACTCTTAGAATTCATGTTTTTTTAGTTCATGTTATGTTTAGACTTTGTTAACTTTATAACTTTATGTAATATGATATTTTATGATTCATTGTCTCTCCTAAATTAAAGCAAATTACATTTTGTGTAATTCAATATTTCAAATAACAAATTATATTTGATGCAACTCAATATAGATTAAATATAGATTCAATATATGTTAAATATAGATCTAAATACCATTGCAAGTTAAACAGCATTTTCTCAGTTCCATTATAATTATTACATAGTACAAAATAAAAGCCAGGAAAACGTATATTATAGCACGAAAACAATAATCGAAAACAATATTCAACGACAATTGATATATGCTATTGTAAACGATGGTATAGCTATGTATAATAGCCATTAAACAGTAAAAAATAGCAAGAAACAAGTGTTATATAATAATTTCCTATAGCAAACTTTTTATGCTACTATAGTGTTAAATTCGATAACCATAATGTCACGAAACAATATCCAACAGCACATATAATGTGTCATTTAATATTAAACAGCTCAAAATATTTACTATAACAACAAACATAATAGCACGGATAAGGCGCTAGAAAAACACATAAAATAGCGGGTCACTAGCGCTATAATAGGTAAACCTACCGTAGCGTGTAAAAAACGCTATGATAGGGGGGGGGGGGCTATTATAGCTCCTCATGTCCTAGCGTTTATGAATACGCTACGAAAGACTTATCGCAGCGTTTTCCGTGTGCTAGTAATGTCGTTATTTCTAGGAAAGCATATTGTGGGAGCTGCCATACTGGAGGGACCTCAATCTCCGACATAATATTGATGTGATGCATACAGAGAAGAACGTTTTGGAAAACATCATGTATACTCTTATGCGTGTGAATGGTAAATCAAAAGATACCATCATGTCAAGATTGGATATAGAAAAATTATGTTCTCGGCCACACTTACATATTGATAGTGAGGGTAAAGCACCTTTCCCAGCCTTCACATTGACAGAAGAAGCAAAAACAAGTTTACTGGAATGTGTGAAACATTCGGTTAAATTCCTAGATGGTTATTCGTCAGACTTAGCCAGTTGTGTTGATATGGAAAATAGGAAGTTTTCAGTCATGAAGAGTCATGACTGCCATGTTTTTATGGAGCAGTTACTTCCATTTATCTTTGCAGAACTCCTAGACCGGAACGTCCACCTTGCGTTATCAGGTACTAATTAAACCCCTAGTTTGATAGCCATTTCAATCACTTCTTGATATTTTATTGGTTATTGATCTATTATATCAACCATATGTCTAGACTGGTGGCAGCCACTGTTATGATCCATGGAGCTATGTTCTGGACTGTGGTTCTTTATGAAACCTTCCTTTACATTCTCTTAGAAAAAATGTATTACCAAAGAATCATTTAGGCTCTCTAGTTATTGCTTGTTCATATTTATCACGAAAAACTGAAGAGAAATGTGTATGTTTTGTAACTCTGTGTGTGTTTTGTAACTCAATTGCTCTTCTCTGTTCATATGTTCATTGCAGATAATAGCAGATAGAAGAGCACACGATATCAACAGTTATGCGAGGACGAAAGAGAAAGGTTGTGCCTAATGTTTCTCAGAGACCCGGAGTGTCCAACCCACCCACTGCGGTGAAAAGACCCACCAATCTATCGAGTCAATACAAGTTCATGCCAGCGGCCCAAATTCTCTGCCAGACGCCCCAAGACCAAGTGCGCGTTGATATAATGCATTTTGGACGCATTCTAACCTTTATTTTGTAGGTCTTTATCGAGTCTTTTATTTTATTTTGAGTCATTTTAGGTCTAAAAAGTGGCTGGAATGGAGCATTGGAGCTCATGAAGAGACTTGGCGAAAATGGAGGAAAAGTGAAGCTTTTTGGAAAGTTTTGAAGAAAGGAGCATCCGCTTCTCAACGAAGCACATGCTCCCGTGGAAGATCTATTTTTGGAAATTTCATTAAACCTAATTTTCGCCATCTAGGGTTTTACCTAAATAATCCTAGCCGCCCGAGACCCAAAAAAAAAACATTATTCAATTATCGAACTGTTGAGAAAGAGAGAGACGATTGTTTTGAGCTTTTGAAAGATTTGAAGATTGTCTTCCACCCTTTTTGAGAAGATTTCTAGAACTCTTACCTCTTTATTTTATTTTATCATGAATTATTTTACATCTCTTGTTGTTCTTCGCTTTGCCATGTCTCAGTAGTTCTTCTAGTTAGGTTAAGGGTTTCAAGGGGATTAGGAACTCATGAACTAAGCATAAATAGGATCTCATATCTATTGATATCTTCATCTATTGTTGTTCTTAATGCCCAGACTAGCTTGATCATCTAGCCCTTGATCTTAGGTTTAATTTACTCATCAAAAGTGTTGTAAATTGCTTGAGAGAACATAGATGGGCGATTTGTCCTTAGCCAACGACAGTTGATGCTAAGGCAAATTGTGAACAAATCGATCCCATTCTCTTTAATGCTTGTCATTCTTTCTAACCTCAAACGACAGTTTAAGGTGTTAGATTGATTGATAAAGTGGTTGATACCACGATAGTGGATCATGTTATTTTTATGGTTGATTTCTAAATTGGTTCTAAACTATTGTCCTGAATAATTGCTTGGTTGTAGATAATCAAATCTCCGAGATAATTCCCTTTAACCTAACGCCTTTATTAATATTTGTTAAACCGATTTTATTTATTTACTTGCTATTATGACAAACCAAAACCAAAACAAACTTGGTCGCTTAACTGAAATTGTATTACAAAAGATTAGAGTGTATTGCTGGTCCCTTTGAACGAATCTCTCACTATTTTACAATCGGGTTAAAAGATCTATTTATCAATTGGTGCCGTTGCAACGGGGACCAACTCGATACACCTAGTTTTAATATATGTTTTCAGATTAAGTACTGGCTTGTTTCTTATTCTTCTCTCCCGTGTATTTCAGGTGCATGAACTCAAGGTCAACAAGGAGCAATCGTCAAATACCCCTTCTGACCTTGAGTAACACGGAACTTGCAAGAATTGAACGAGCCAACAGACGAATAAAGCCTACACCCGTCGACATGGGCGAACAAGGCAATGATGATATGGCGACTGAGCTGCAAAGGTTACAAGAGCATATGGCTCTGATGCAGCAGCAACATGCGCGCGAACAACAACAACAACGTGAGCGTGAACAGCAACGTGCTATTGGGGACATGGACAATCCTCATGCCTGTTCCACCTGCTGTCGAGAGGCAGCACTTGTTCCATGGACTTTCCGAAGAGATTCTAATGGACCACAGAGAACCCGGACTTCACTAAGTGTAAACTTTTCCCTTTCTTACTTGCGGACAAAGGTTCTCGATGGCTCAAATCTCTATCTGCTGGATCCATAACGAATTGGACACAATGTAGAGCAGCGTTCTTGGACCACTTCTACACCAAAACCAAGACCGCAAGCTTAAAAAACAAGATCTCCACGTTTCAGCAACATTCTGGAGAGTCCTTTTGTGAGGCATGGGAACGATTCAAAGAATACAGGAGAGAGTGTCCACACCATGGGTTTACCGATGAGAACTTGCTGGGTATCTTCTATGATGGTGTTGATTGGGATTATAGGAATGCTTTGAATGCTGCGAGTGATGATGATTTTATGACTAAGACCAGAGATGGTGTTTACAAGCTTATTGAAAACTTGGCTGCAAGTTCCAGCAGCAAATCTCAAGAGTATGATAGAACCAAGAAAACTGGTGGTATGGATTCTCAAAAGATTGATGATCTTACGGCTAAGGTTAACTTGTTGCTCAAAGGGAATCAAAGGATGGTTCATTTTGCTGATGAGAATGGTGAACCACTTTCTGAGGAGATGAGAGAAGAAGAGGATTGTGGACAGTAAGAGATCAACTATGTGAGTGGTCAAGGGTTTGTGCAAAACCGTAGATTCAACCAGAACTATAGGAGTCACCCAAACTTCTCTTATAGGAGTACGAACGTTGAGAACCTCAGGACCAAATATATCCGCAACAAACTGGTTTCCAAAACCAGAAACCTCAGGATCAAGGTTTCTAGAAGAGTTTTCCTCAGCGTTTCTCAGGTAAAACTTCCTACATTACCAAAATCAGAATCAGTTTCAAGGGAGAGTTTAGCAAAAACCACAGTTTACCAACTTTCAGGCTTCTGCTAGCTCTGGAAGTACTTCTCAGGATGAACTGAAGGGTATGATGCAGCAGTTGATGGCTAATCAACAGAAATCTGCCACTGAAATCAACACAAAGGTAGACAGCATGTACTCTAATCTCAATGGTAGGCTTGAGGTTGTTTGCAATCATGTTAAGAAGCTTAATACTCAAGTTGCTCAAACTGCTGAGGCAATCAAGAGGCCACAAGGAGTACTGCCAGGTAAACCAGTTGCAAACCCCAGAGAGTTTGTTAATGCAGTTGAACTAAGAAGTGGAAGAGTTCTACCACCGGTTGTGAGGGAAAACGCTGAAAGTTACCTAGAATATTTTGCAGAGCATCCGCTCTACACCGGAGCACCTGCTCCAGAAGAAGGAGCACCTGCCCCAGACGAGGAAATTAATGAAGAAGTTGTTGAACCGACTCGTAAGATACTTCTACCGAATGAGCTTTTTGATAAGATTGTTTCTAGCGTCTACAAACCTCCAGTTCCTTACCCAATCCCCCCAAGGCAATCTCAAAAGGACTTGGAAGAGGCAAAATGCAAGGAGATGTTGAAAGATTTGACTATTAAGCTCCCTTTGGTAGATGCGATACAGATGATGCCGGCTATGAAGAAGTATATTAAGGGTCTGGTTACATGATACGTCTATTCAGAACCTATGATGGTATCTGAGAACTGTAGTGCTGTGCTACAAAACAAATTTCCTAAGAAGCAAGATGACCCAGGGAAGTTTGTCCTATCCGTTCAGATTGGTCAAATGCCATTCGCTCGTTCTCTATGCGATTTGGGTTCGGATGTGAACCTTATGCCATATTCGATTGCTAGGAAACTTGGGTACACAAATTTCAAGCCAACAAGAATTTCATTGGTGTTTGCTGACAGATCAGTAAAGTTGCCGGTGGGGATTTTTGAGGATTTGCATGTTACAATTAGCAATACTTTAATTCCAGCAGATTTCGTGGTGCTGGAAATTGATGAGGAACCAAAGGATCCCTTGATTTTGGGACGTCCTTTCTTGCACACATCTGGTGCGATTATTGATGTGAGGAATGGTACAATCAGTCTCCACCTGGAAGACATTATCATGGAATTTGAGATGGATAGAATGCTCAAAAAGCCAACCATTGATGGGCAGACTTTTGCCATAGAAGATAATCTCGAAGTCTCTAAGGGAGAGATTGAGGAGATTTTGGCTGATGATCCGTTGGATGTAGCTCTGATAAAAGCTGAGGGTGAGCATGGGTACTTGAGTGAGGACACAATTAGGTTTGCAAGGATGCTGGATTCGAGCCAAGCGATGGGGAAATCAATTGGGTTCTTGAACCTCGAAACAGAAAATGCTGACGGAGCACCTGCTCCTGAAATCTTTGTTGACGCGAATTAAGAGCTCCTAAACTCGAACTCAAAACCCTACCAGCTAGGCTAAGGTACGCATTCCTAGGTCCTAATTCTACTTATCCTGTGATCATAAATGTTGAATTGAACAATGTAGAAACCGCCTTGCTTTTGTGTGAATTTAGGAAGTATAAAAAAGTTCTAGGATATTCACTAGATGATATTCCTGGAATTTTGTCTGATCTTTGCATGCATAGAATACATCTAGAAGATGAATCAAGAAATTCTATAGAACATCAAAGGAGGTTAAATCTAAATCTAAAAGATGTTGTAAAGAAGGAGATAATGAAACTTCTAGAAGCTGGTGTAATCTATGTAATCTCAGATAGTAATTGGGTTACTCAAGTTCATGTGGTACCTAAGAAATGTGGAATTACTGTGATCACAAATGAAAAGAATGAGTTGATACCGACTAGAAGTGTAATTGGTCATAGGATGTGTATTGACTACAAGAAATAAAATGCTGCCACTAGAAAGGATCATTTTCCTTTGTCTTTTATTGATCAAATGCTTGAGAGATTGGCTAACCATCCATACTACTGTTTCTTAGATGGTTACTCAGGTTTTTTTCAGATTCCTATCCATCCAGATGATCTAGAGAAGACGAAATATACATGTCCTTATGGCACTTTTGCATATCGCAAAATACCATTCGGTTTGTATAACGCCCTAGCGACATTCCAAAGGTGTATGATGTCAATTTTTACTGACCTTATTGAGGATATAGTAGAAGTTTTCATTGACGATTTCTCTGTCTATGGAAGCTCTTTCTCTGTGTGTTTGTCGAATTTGTGCAGGGTGTTACATCGATGTGAGGAGAAACATCTCGTGCTAAACTGGGAAAAGTTCATCTTCATGGTTCGAGATGGCATTGTATTGGGTCATCGGATATCTGAGAATGGTATTAAGGTTGACAAAGCAAAGGTGGAGGTCATGATAAGTCTTCAGCCACCGGATTCAGTCAGGGGCATAAGGAGTTTTCTAGGTCATGCTGGTTTCTACAGGAGGTTCATCAAGGACTTCTCCAAAATAGCAAGACCGCTAACTCAGATTTTGTGCAAGGAGACTAAGTATGACTTCAATGGTGCTTGTTTAGAAGCTTTTCACACCATAAAAGGAGCTTTGATAAACGTACCCATCGTTCAACCACCTGATTGGAACCTACCATTTGAAGTGATGACAGATTCAAGTGACTATGCTGTAGGTGCGGTTTTGGGCCAGAGGAAAGACAGAAAGCTCCATGTGATTTACTATGCCAGCCGTACCTTGGATGAGACTCAGTGTAAATATGCTAAGACCGAGAAGGAGCTGCTAGCAATGGTATTCGCTTTTGAGAATTTCAGATCATACATTGTTGGTTCCAAGGTGATCGTACACACCGACCACGCTACTCTAAAGTACTTGCTCACTAAAAAAGATGCAAAGCCGAGACTGTTGAGGTGGATTCTTTTGCTCTAGGAGTTTGATCTACAGATTGTTAACAAGAAGGGGAGCGAGAATGTTGCTGATCATCTATCTCGCATGAAAATTGATGATGAGGTACCTCTTGATGACACACTTCCTGATGAGTACGTCTATGCGGTTAACATCTGTATGATGGAACATCTGCTCCAGAATAGAGCACCTGCTCTAAATTTCAGAACACTTGCTCCCGAGATATTTTGTGGTGCTACCTCCAAGACAACTGTTAAAAATTTTCCATGGTTTGGGGAGATAGCAAATTACTTAGCTGCTGAGCAGGAACCATCTGATTTTGTGGGTAATAAGAAGAGGAAGTTCCTAAGAGACATACGCAAGTATTTTTGGGATGAGCCATACAATGCTCTGATGGTATATTTAGGCGATGTGTGCCTGATGAAGAGATCCCTGGGATTCTGTTCTATTGCCATAGTTTGAACTATGCCGGTCACTTCGCAACATTCAAGACAGTGTCTAAAGTGTTGCAAGCTGATTTTTGGTGGCCGACAATGTTCAGGGATGCACATGCTTTCATTTCAATGTGCGACACATGCCAAAGGCAAGGAAACATCTCTCCGAAAAATGAAATGTCTCAACACTTCATTCTGGAAGTTGAAGTGTTTAATGTGTTGGGAATCTGTTTTATGGGACCTTTCCCATTTTCCTATGGAAACCAATACATCTTGGTTGTTGTTGATTACGTGTCTAAGTGGGTGGAAGCCATTGTTTCACCAACGAATGATGCCAAGGTAGTGGTGACGATGTTTAATTCCCTGATATTCCCCAGGTTTGGAGTGCCACGAGTTGTCATAAGCGATGGAGGCACTCACTTCATCAACAAGGTCTTTGAGAGCCTATTGAGAAAGAATGGTGTGAAACACAAGGTAGCGACACCATATCATCCACAAACTAGTGGTCAGGTTAAGGTTTCCAACAGGGAAATCAAGAGCATCCTGCAAAAGACCGTGGGAACCACTAGAAAGGATTGAGCTACCAAGTTAGATAACGCTCTTTGGGTCGATCGAACTGCGTATAAGACACCGTTGGACACAACACCTTTCCATCTGGTATATGGGAAGTCCTGTCATCTCCCTGTGGAGCATGAATACAAGGTAGCATGGGCTATCATTCTAGAGCGATTCAAGAAGGACGGCGAAGACTCCGATGCCACAACCAGCGATTAGCCCTCTCCTCTCTATCACAACTTTGTATTCGCCAAAAAATTATTTACTTTTTTGCTTTTACTTCTGTTTTTAATTATTTTTCTCCCTTGATTTATTTTCACACCGAGACGGTGTGAAGTAAGTCTGGGGGGAGTTGCTACTAATTTCGTTTATTCTGGTTGTTTTCTTTCTTTGAGTCAGTTTTTCTTTTGTTTTATTGAGTCAAGACTTTGTTGGGAATTAGGACCTCATTCTATGATGATTATTGAACCACTTGCGTTTAACCTTCTCTCTAGTGACTATTTTTACAGAATATTGGGTGCATGGAACAGCTGAAACACCTCAATATTCTATCTTCTAGGTTTCATCATAAGAACATAAACTCTCATTATAACTGACCCTAATATTGACTGCAATTCTTCTCGCTATTGGCACTAGATTAGGGAAATAAGTCATATTCAGGACTCCTTATTCCTTATATCACTCTTTATGTTCCTGAATAGCTAGCTCATTTTTACCTAGTATCCTCCTTAAACCGTACCTCTTTTCAGACCTCTTGCACTCTTGTTACTTCATTGTCATATGTACAGATATGTGCAAAAGGGTCGGAGAGAATGGGTCAACGCAGCCTCTAAATCACTCTTTCTGAAAACCAGAGCACCTGTTCTCATTACAGAGCACCCGCTCCTATTTTCAGAAGATGGTTTATAAAGAGGTGGAACAAAAATCCACAAGGAAAGAATGGCAATGACGAGCTCCACTTGGGTATGTACAACAAATCTGATTTTCTTCGTGCCTGAGAGACACATGCTTGTAATTGAAATACTCTTCATCATCATGAAAAATCTAAAAATAAATAAATAAATATATGTATATATATATTATCGATGATGAAGAGTGGTAAATTTGTGAAATAGAAAAAGTGTCTCTCTCTCAGCACAGTGAGTATACCCAAGGAGGATGATGGCTAGATGAGAAGTTAGAGAGATTAAAAGAAAGAAAGAGTGGTTTAGAGAATGTGAAACTCAAATGAACCCATTCTCTCTTGCAGTTTTGTGAGATATCCTGCATCCTCTACGAGCGCCGAGTAACCCTTAAACACTCTGAACTCCACCTTTAAATAGCCTTAAATCCCTTAGCGTCGTCTACCATAAATAGTGCTTCTAGCGAGAAGCTCACGCAATTTTTAATGAATGTGAAGAGTTTATGTTTGGAAAATGAAGTTGGGTTAAGAATGTATTGGGAGGTTTTGGTAAAGCTTTGGTATTCATATTCTAGATTATGTGGTCTGCAGGTTGAGGGTTGTTTATTCGGTTCACTGAGGATGAGAGAGTTCCCGCGTTTTCAAACCTTTATCTTTCACTTGGTCTTGAATTTGTTTGAGGACAAACAAAGATCTAAGTCTGGGGGAATTGATATAATGCGTTTTTGGCGCATTCTAACCTTTATTTTGTAGGTGTTTATAGAGTTTTTATTTTATTTTGAGTTATTTTAGGTATAAAAGGTGGCTGAAATGGAGGATTGGAGCTCATGAAGAGACTTGGCGAAAATGGAGGGAAAGTGAAGCTTTTTGGAAAGTTTTGAAGAAAGGAGCACCCGCTCCGCGGAAGATCTATTTTTGGAAATTTCATTAAACCTAATTTTCGCCATCTACGATTTTTCCTAAATAATCCTACCCGTCCCAGACCTTAAAAAAAAACATTATTCCATTATCGAACTGTTGAGAGAAAACTCGAGAGAGAGAGAGAGAGAGACGATAGTTTTGAACTTTTGTAAGATTTGAAGATTGTCTTCCACCCTTTTTGAGAAGATTTCAAAAACTCTTACTTCTTTATTTAATTTTATCATGAATTATTTTACATCTCTTGCTGTTCTTCGCTTTGCCATGTCTGAGTAGTTCTTCTAGTTAGGTTAAGGGTTTCAAGGGGATTAGGAATTCATGAACTAAGCATAAATAGGATCACATATCTATTGATATCTTCATCTATTGTTGTTCTTAATGCCCAGACTAGCTTGATCACCTAGCCCTTGATCTTAGGTTTAATTTACTCATCAAAAGTGTTGTAAATTGCTTGAAAGAACATAGATGGGCGATTTGTCCTTAGCCAACGACAGTTGATGCTAAGGCAAGTTGTGAACAAATCGATCTCATTTCTTTAATGCTTGTCATTCTTTGTAACCTTAAACGACAGTTTAGGGTGTTAGATTGATTGATAAAGTGGTTGATACCACGACAATGGATCCTCTTATTTTTATGGTTGAGTTCAAGATTGGTTCTAAACTATTGTCCTGAATAATTGTTTGGTTCTAAATGATCTAATCCCCAAGATAATTCCCCTTAGCCTAACGCCTTTATTAATATTTGTTAAACCGATTGTATTCATTTACTTGCTATTGTGACAAACCAAAACCAAAACAAACTTGATCGCTTAGCTGAAAATGTGTTATAAAAGATTAGAGTGTATTGCTGGTCCCTTTGAACAAATCTTTCACTATTCTACAATCGGGTTAAAAGACCTATTTATCACGCGTTATCCTCCAACAGTCAACGTCAGCAGTTCCACATTTCCGTAACTTTCCACCGCCGCAGATGCTTTTCCAGAACTCTGTCATTCAAGGACATGAAGACCAGCCTACTCTTTCGTCACCAGAAGTTCAGAACAATCCACCGAATCAATCCAACCCACAGCAGGTTGCTCCAGAGTCTCTACTTCATAATTCTCAGGCTCAAAGTCATCCATCTTCTCAAGGTAACAACTTCGATTCTGATCCAGTTCTACCGGAACTCCAGGAAGACATGCTTCGGGCTCTAAATGCCCCTGCTTATGGTGCCAGACCGTGAGATGTTTACAACCGTTCTCTCTCCCGAACTGATGCCAAACACGAATTGGTAAGTTGCTTCTTCTTCAGCTTGTAGTTTAGCAAATTGTCTTCTGGTTTGATTTTTGAAACTTATTCTTTCTCAACTTGTTTACATGTGTTTGGAGGTTTATTCGAGAAAAAAAATCCCAACTAGTTCAGAAAATTACAAAAAAATTTACAAACAAGTCAGATGGTCCCTACTATAGCTGGACTTGTGTGCCTCGGGAGAGACAAGAAAGATACTTCATCGAGTTTGCGGAAAAGTTTTCTGTCCTATATGCTTACTTGTCTTCAGTTTCACTCATTATTTCTCAACTTGTTTCTTTGTTTTGTAGAAAACCCCACACCTGGGATCCCTTGATAACAAGGACAGTTCAACACCATTTAAGTAGATTTGTCAACGTCGGATGAAGGACATGGTTAGCAACGCAAGGACTAGTCGAGAGCGACCTAAATGGATCAAGGAGACTCTCTGGCTACAGATGGTTGAGCAGTGGGATACTGATGAAGCACAGCAAAGAAGTCACATCTATTCAAATGCTCGTATGTCTGACCGTAATGGTCTTGGCCCTCACATCCACTTATCAGGCCCTAAGTCGTATCAACAAATCCAATATGAAATGGTTAGTTAATTTAAATATCTGTATATTTTTTTAATTTCTTTGCAACTTTAAATTCTTTCATAACCTTTCATAATTTTGTAACATTGCAGGAAGAGGAATTGGGAAGAGCGGTCAGTCTTGGTGAGGTTTTCATCAAGACACATACAAAGCCAGATGGTACGTATGTCGATCGGAAGGCGGAGAGAATCGCTCAAACGTTTGAGAAGAACTTGGAAGAGAAGTTGTCTGCACTTGAGGTAGATACTTCATCTGTTTCAAACGGCGTTTCACGACCTAGGGAGCTCACCATATATGAGTATACATGCCTTTTTCTTCAGGTTAAATAACATTTCAAAACTATCCACATTTATAGAGTATAATTTACTGTAATTTACTATCCACTGAGAAGGATCACGAAGAATTCTTTACGGAGTTGGAAGCCTTACAGATAGTCTTGGGAATCTTGGCCAGCGCAAGCAACTAGGCGAGTCTTCATCGTTTGTGGCATTGCAAGAGCAACTAAAAGAAGCTCAACGTAAAATCAAAGAGCAAGCTGCTTATAATGCTGAGGTTGCTACCCGAGAAGCAGCGAATGCCCAAGTTGTGGCTAAGCAAAAGGACAAGATCAACCAGTTGTCCTTGGGGGAAAGTATCTGCGCCTGACGGATCCGGCCTTTCTCGACTTTGTGGCGACTCATTCAGCTGACGCAACAACTACGGATCCTCTCTCAAACAATCTTCCCGCAACAGCTCCATGATCAACTCAATTCACTTTTTAGGTTTCTTATCCCTCACTCTCTATTTCTTAACTCTCATGAACCTCTTACTTGTATCTGGATTTATATATTGGTTGTATGTGAAACTCTTGTATTTGTGACTTAGTTTTTATATAGCATATTTGTTTCATCAATTTGAGAAACAAATAGTCGTTCATGAGAGTTAAGAAATACCATATTTTTTTTCGTCCACCTGTGTAGTCGCTAATTAGTCGCTAATTGGTCGCTAATTAGTTAGCAAATAGTCGTAAAATTTAGTCGCCAAACTTAGTCGCTAAATCAGTCGGTAAATCAGTCGGCAAATCAGTCGTAAATTAGTCGTTTTTCAGTCGCTGAATTTTACGACTACGTAACGACTACTTTTGTTCATTCTGTTTAATCGTAAACTAGTCGTAGTGTAGTAGTAAATATTTATGACTATTTTACGACTATTTTTATGGCTACAGTTATTAGTCTCGCTAAATAACGATTATTTTACGACTACAAATTTTACCGACTAACAATTTACGACTACATGTATTAGTCACTAAATAGTCATAAATTTGCGTTTAGCGACTACTAAGCGACTAATAGTTCAGTCGTTTTTTCTCTGTTTTCTTGTAGTGATATGATGAGGTTTTTGATGGTTCTAAGGAAGAGGTAGACAAAGGAAAATATACAGATTATAAGAAGTTTGATGGTTAATCACTTAATTAATCCGATTACAAAAGAATGGCATTTACCTATTCTAACAGAATTTATGGAACCGGAAGATATACAGATTATAAGAAGTTTGAATATAAGTCAAGGATATAAACCAGATAGGCTGATATGGCATTTTTCGAAATCCGGAAAATATATAGTCAAATCGGGTTATTCACTTTCTCAGGTTATGTCGGAGAGTGTCGAGTGGGGTCCAAGTTGTAAAGCCCTTAAAGCACAAGCTTGGAAAATAAAGGCTCCTCCAAAAATTAAACATTTTTTTTGGCAAATTGCTTCGGGTTCGTTACCAGTCACTTCTTCCTTGGTTCATCGAGGGATACATTGTGATAATTTGTGTCAGAGATGTCAGACAGCTGAGAAAACAGTTAATCATGCTCTTTTTGATTGCCCACATTCTCGTCAAATTTGGGATTTGTCTTCGATTTCAACATCACGGGAAAATTTTTCCTCCGAGTAAGTGTATTCGAATCTGGATTTCTTATTTAGCAGATTATCATCTCACAGAGATGACCCAGATAATCAGCTTATTTATCCTTGGATTTTATGGTTTATATGGAAAGACAGGAACAAAAAAGTTTTCAAAGGAGTCCAATCGGAACCAATAGACATAATAAATCTAGCGGTAAGTGAACAATTATCGTGGGAAGAGGCTCAATCAAACCACATAAACACAATGGAATATAGGGAACTACCGGAAATATCTTCACAAACAATAAAATGTCGAGTTGACGGTTCTTGGAAATCATCGGATCCTACTACAGGACTGGGTTGGTGGTGCTTCTTGGGCGAAGGAGAAACAATATTACTTGGCGCAAAGTGCCACAGAAGGAGTGCATCCCCTTTACACACGGAGATGGAAGCGTTATTATGGGCAATGAACAGTATCCTTACAAGAGGGATTGACTGTCAGGAATTTGAAACAGATAGTACAGAACTAGTCGCAATGGTGCAATCTCCTGAAGAGTGGCCAGCCTTCTCCAATCTCCTAGACGAGTTTGGTCTCCTCCGTGGCTTCTTTCCTTTATTTTGTATTTCGTATATTTCTCGTACTAGTAACGCGAAAGCGAATTGTCTAGCTAGGTCTTCTAGATGTCTCTCCTCTCAAATTTCTTTTGTAAGCACATTTCCTCCGGCTTGGGCTACCAATCTTGGAGTTTCTTTTTAATTAATGTGTGGTTGGAAAAAAAAAACAAAAAGGAAGAGGTAGACGAATTTGATGATGCTTCAAATTCGAAAAATTCAGAATCATCTCCGGAAGAAGAAGACGAGGAATAAATTTTATAAGTTTGTATATCGGTTTTATTTTCCAATAATGTTTGACTTTAATTATCAGATTTTCAATAATGTTTTCAAACTTTAATTATCGATTTCTCGGAAAGTCATTGGAATCTATATATAACGGTCATATTTTTAAAATGAAATCAAAATACCATGGAATACTACATCCCTCGGAAATCCGTTGGAAATTTTCGAGGGACTCTTGTTTAATTAATAATTTTGCGGATTTGATGCATATTCAGTGTTGTCTAAGACTCTAGATTGTATATATCTAAATTCTAGAGCATGTAATATAAAAAATACAAAACTTGAACAATCACATCATTTACACTTATGTGTTTATTAGATGATATGTATGATATAGTTTATACTTAGAGAAAGTTATGAGATTTATAAAATATTTGTGTTTATTGATCAAATATGATCTCTTAAGTAATTCTATTGACAAATATGGCTTATTAGTATTATTGTCGCCGCTGAAGCTCTCTTTACAGAGTCATTTTCACCATTGAAGCTCTCCGCCTTTCTCTCGAAAAGTTTCTCGGTCGCTCTCCGACCACCGCTGTTCGTTCATCGCAACCATCTCTCTCGCCGATGATTCTCCATCCGTTCGCCAGCGCCGCGGTCCCTCCATTCGTCGCAACCGCATCTCCGTTCGTTCGCCGCTCATTCTCTCACCGTCTCTCTCGCCGTCGTCCCTCCGTCCGTTCGTCGCCGCCGTCGTCCCTCCATCCGTTCGTTCCGTTCGTTCGCCACTCATTCTCTCACCATCTCTCTCGCCGCCGTCCCTCCGTCCGTTCGTCGCCTCCACCGGCCAACTTAAGAAATTATGTAAGTTGTATGTTTTGGTTTAATGATTTGTTCTTTATTTTTTATTTTTTATGTTGTTAGATTGTAAATAATAGTTATATGATTGTAAGAATTAGGTTTTGGAATCCATGGAATTAGAACCTCGTAAATTTAGGATAGATTAGGATGTTGTTTTGAAAAGAAAATTGAAATTAGTTAATTATAAGTTTTTAGATATTTAAGTTAATTACTAAATTGAATTTTAATTTTATAATTAATCTAAAAATGTTTAATTAGTAATATGTATTATAAAAATATTTATTTTATAATGATTATAGGTTTTATAATATTTATACAATATTTCAACAAAACGTTTTTCTAGCAAAGTATAAATTTTTAATTTTAAAAAACTAATTTAAATCTTAAGTACTATAAAAACTTTCTTTTAATATTATGTGTAACAATTATTCATTTTATTTATGAATTTATGAGATAAATATAAAAAATATTTTAAAAACGTTTGTTTTAAAAAAAAATAATTAATTTTAAAATTTTTCTTAATTTTTATCACTATAAAAAGCTTTTTAAAAATACATTTATATTTTTAAGTTTTATAATTTATGTATAATTATTTTAAATATATGTCTATGTTTAATTTTTATAATTTATATATAATTTGTTTCTCAATTTTTTTATTAGTTTTCAAAAACAATGGATATTTACGTTTAGTTTAAGTAAAATAATAAAACTTTATTACTTATTTCAATATGTATTTATTTTCAATTTTAAGGTTACAGTTTTTAGATCTTATGCGGAGTTCCATGATACACCAGCTGCATCTTCTTCGAATTTTCTTGAGACGAGAAATTCTATTTCGCAAGAAGTGGTGACGATGGAGGAGCTCGTTACTCAACCGGGACGACGACATATCCCGACGCTCCACCCGTATGAAGAAAACAGAGCAATTTCGTTATAAATTTTATTTAAGTATTTATATATAATTGATGAATTTGATATTTCACTTATTTTTAATTTACATGTTTCTAGGTTTGGCCTGAATAATGGTATCATGAAATACATTCTCAGGATTTTCAAGACGGAACTCAATCAACATTGGCCAACCTATGAGGACGTGGATCCAAATACCAAACTGACTTGGTTCAAGTATTTTGCGGTAAGTTAAATTTTTTTATTATTATTTATATATTATGTTTTAATAAATAATTTATACATTAACTATAATTGAATTTCTTTTTCACTTGTAGCAATATTATAATTGGGAACCCAGACTCTGTCAAACAGTGCATCATCAACATGTACAAGTCGAAGCAAAAGTGGAAGAAATGCAAGAAAATGCTAAAGGATCTAGACCCAGAAGTTTGGGATTTATCCGCTATTGGAGTATGGAGAATACCGAAGCTACTTCAACACAAAATTAGAAGAATCGTAAATGCAATCGTGGTAAAAAGAGAATAGCGACCCATAATGCAGGTTTTATAACCTTTGAAAACATGAAAGGAGAATGGTAAATTTTCTGATTATTATTTTTTATTTTTTTTATTTTATATGTTTTTTAGATTTATAACATTTCTTTTCATGTAGATGATCAAGATCGGAGTTACACTGGATTGGTTAGAGGTGATGGAAAAAACCCACACTGGCAAGAAAACCGGACAAATTCAAGATCCGGTTATCGAAGAGTAGATAGAGAGGATTGAGATTCGGAAGATGGAACGGCTTACGTAACTCTCCCAAGATGGCTCATCGTCTTCGACTGATTTACCTCGTGAAGAAATTAACCGCTTGTGTATCAAGGTATATTTTAATATTTTTAAATATTTTATTAATTTATTTTTTCAAATCATTAAATACTAATTCTCTTTATTATTAGTTCGGAAATTTTCTTAACCAACGGTCACATACCTGGTTTAGGAAGCTTGGTGTCCCGAGACGGGAGTATCTCTTCGGTTTTTTCCCTAGACACTGAACTTGTTCAACAAGTCCAAGTTTTTAACCGTGTCGTTCAAGAAAAAGACGCGGTGGATGAAGAACTGAATCAACAAAATGTTGAGATTAAGAAATAGTATGCCGAGACCCATGCGACACTCTCTCAAATCCAAGCTTTCCTAGCGGCTTAATATCCGGAACAGTTTCCGCCGCCTCCACCTCATGTGTGATTTCTTTTAGTTTAAAAAAAATATACATTTTCGTTTATTGTTTGTTTAAATAATTTTTATATAAAATGTTTTTAAATAATTTTTAAAAAAATTATTATCTAAATTATTAAATAAAACAGATTAAAAAATTTAATTAAAAATATAACAGCCCTCAAAAAAACCTCAGAAGTTATAGTATATTCGGAAATCCCTCGAAACAATTGTGCCTTTGGAAATCCGTCGGAAACGAGAGCGGTCGAAAAATCCTTGGAAATTTGTGAACGCTCTGAAATCTCTTGAAATATATGTGCCCTCAAATATCCGTCGGAATTTATCTTAGCTCATAAATCCCTCGAAAAGATATTTTCCCTTGGAAATACAGTATCCTTCGGAAATATATGTTCCCTCGAAAATCTCTCGAAATATTGTGTTCCCTCAAAAATCTCTCGGAAATCCCTCCGAAATTTCCGAAGAATTTCTAACGGATCCTAATTTCCGACCACCTCAAACCGACAGTCCTAGTCTCTTGGAAATCCGTCTGAAAAACCTGTTTCCAAAGGTTTTTCGACCGATCTTTTCCTAGAAAATAGGCTGTTTTCTTATAGTGACGGGCCAGTCTATCAGACACCTTGCTAATCTAAAACCATCCACACAAAATATATTATTAAATGTTAGGCTAGAAAAACCAATAAGATGATGTTATTTTTCTTTCAGTTTATATGCACGTTTTTATTTCATCATCAAAAAAGTGTAACAGATTGAAAATATTTCATTTTCCTCTATATTCCAAGACTGAAAAAAATCGTGATGATCCTCCTCCAAGTGATTGACTAATGGGATGATGAAGTAGAAGATAACAGATAGATCAAATTGAAGTTGATCGGTGACAATGATTCATGCCAAAGGAACCTCGAGAAACTACGAAAAAGAAGTGTGAAGTTGAATAAAAAAAGGAAACCAAAGTGAGTAGATATATGAAAAAGAAAAAGACAAAGAGGAGGCCGAGATGCCTAGGAATAATCAAAGAAGGTTGAAAAAGAGGAGGTTGCAAGAAGTATTTCGGAGGGAGAGACATCTGACGATGTCAATGCATCTGATGAATTATTTGATGATTGAGGTGGGAACAAGGTCCAAAAACTTGATGTTTCCTCACAATTTTATTTTTTTTGAATAAATGTAAAATTATATTCAAAAGAAAACTGTTGTACATTTACAAAATTCAATAATTTTTGAATGGAAAGAAAAGTGTGCTAATTGAATTAGTTTAATGTCCCGAACCAAGTTTGTAGAGTTTGGTTGTATCTATGGTCTCCCATCATTCGGATTGTTGAAATCTGATTCCGTACTTGCTTGTCGATCCATCGGATAAGCTGAGCTGGTCCGTTTGGTGGAGTTCCATGGATCCGGCCGTTCCTTTCTCGCCATATGGTGTATATCGAAGTTTGAAACACGTATCTAGCAAGGAAGCAATGTATGCGATCTTGTGTAGATTGGGAGAGGTATTGGACTAGAGAGTTCCAATTGGTGGTGTACCTTGCTTTGAAAATATTTCGCGCAACAGCAGCCCATATCTCCGAAGAGTAGACACATGAGAAGAACAAATTGTTTCGAGTCTCTGTGTTATTATGGCAAAAACCACAGAGACCCGATGCACCAATGTTCCATTGCCTCATGTGTTCTCCTGTAGATAACCTGTTTTGAATTGCAAGCCAAGCGCAAAAAGAATATTTCGGAGTGTTATGAGCAAACCAGATTCCTCTATGCCAAGCAACCTTATTCGATGAAGCTCTAGTATGATTCCATGTATCTTTTTTGGAGAAATTGTCTTGGAACTTATTGTTTTTTCCTCACCATAGAACGATGTCCCGTTGCTCGTTTCGTTGCTGCCTTTTTAGGGATAGGGCCTCTTCGATTTGATTAAGATGGTCTGCGCGGTGAATTCTTCTTCTCCGTGAATCCCATGCTTCAGCAACTGTGCTTTGGCGCCTAATACCCAGATCAACTTTATTGAGGTGGGAACAAGCTTAAAAAAAGTGGGAACATACTTCAAAAATCAAACAGAGGCCATAAAACTAGTTTCCTCACAAGTTGATGTTTCAAGGATTACATACGCAAAGAGATTACTAAATAATTGGGAGGTAACAAAGTAGTACATGAAAGAAATACTGAAAAAGTAGGAGGTCTTCGAGACTCATAGGAGATGGTATTCTAAATAAAATTCTATAAAATGAAGGATCACGAAAGAACTCAAAAGTAGTACAAATTAGAGATCATAATAAATTTGCTAGCACATATTTTTTTAGAGGGAATACATCAGAATGACCCATATTTATAGTGAAATAAGTAGATTGACTCTGTTTGTAACTGGTTAACTAGAATAACTTATATGTTCTATAAAAAGACACACATGTTTATATTATATATTAACGAAATTGTCATTTTGATTCAATTTTGAAACAAAATTAAATCAAACCATTTTTATATCATAAAAGAAAAAAAAGAAAAAAACACAACTTTACTGTTTCTTTCTTCTTCGACGACCAAACGATGGAACCAAAAATTTCTCTGGCGAGTCATCTTCTCCGGCTAGGCTTCTTCTCTGGCGAGTCATCTTCTCCGGCGAGGCTTCTTGTCCGTTTTCGGTACTTCTCCGGTGAGTATATTCGATTTCCCCTTCTTAGCAGTTTGTGATTTCTCTCTTTCTCCGGCGAGGCTTCTCCTTCGGTACTTAGCCGGTCGTCTTCGTAGCCTTTGTGGCCACTGTATTCCGCCTTCGGTGGCTGCTCTAGTCTTCTTCTTAGGTTATTTGTTGCGCAGGAAAACATATGTAATTTGTTCTAGTTGCATATTTTTGGATTTATGTCACAAATTTTGTTTGTAAATTGTAGTTTTTTTGCTTGTTGCAGATATAAGTTGATTGATTACAGATTTATGTTGGTTGATTACATATATTGTTTTTCGTTGTCACAGATTTTTTTGTTTTTGATTGCAGAACTATTTATGTTGTTTATTCGTTCGTTGTCACAAATTTGTTTACTAGTAATCACAGATTTGTTTACTAGTAATCACATATTTGTTTTTGATTTGTTCACAAATTTGTTTCCATTTCTCCACAGACTTGTTTTCGACCACAGATTTGTTTGGTGAATGAATTTCCAGGTTTGGGTTTGATAAATTGCAGGTTTCTTGTAATAAGTTGTAGGTTTTGTTAGATAATTAGCTTAGGTTTAGGTTTAAAAGTTTACATTTGTTTGTTATTTGATGACAAATTTATGTGTAGGTTTGCAGATTTGTTTGTTGGTTGTATAACTTATATTTTTTTATTGCAAATTTATTTGTTAGTATCCTTCTTATTATCTAATATCGTAAACCTGGAATCTCAGAGAGATTGTTTGCATGTGAGAGATGCACATGTGAGAGCGTAACAAATACTTATGGGAACATAATTCAAGTCAACAAAGCACAAGATTGTGTGAAAGATATTGGAGAGCTGAAAGTCGTGGTTCTGTGTGCTTTTGGTTATGGTCGTGGTGTATTATTTCAATCTTATAAAAGAGTTTTAATTCATACCTTGTATTTACTTGAGATTTTATTGATTTTCTATTAGTTTGGGTTTAAGAATAAGAATATATTAAGCTTGTACTAAGTCCTATACATAAAGCAGTTTGAGATAGCTTGTTGTTCGCAATGTTTGGGGTTTCAATAGTAATCTGATCGAGACGAAACTTGGTGGAGCGCTTCATGGTGCTACTGTCTCAGAATTCAAAGGCGGGATTATTATTTCAATGGTTACAGATGAAACAAATCTGCGGCATCTGTAAATAATTCTGCGAAAATAAATCTGCGGTTAAAGGGTATCAACAAGTCTGCAGTATTAAGTCTGCGACCACTAAAATGTTAGTGATATAATGCGTTTTTTGGCGCATTCTAACATTTGTTTTGTAGGTCTTTATCGAGTCTTTTATTTTATTTTTGAGTTATTTTAGGTCTAAAAGGTGGCTGGAATGGAGGATTGGACCTCATGAAGAGACTTGGTGAAAATAGAAGGAAAATGGACCTTTTTGGAAAGTTTTTAAGAAAAGAACACCTACTCCCGCTCACCGCACCTGCTCCGTGGAAGATCAATTTTTGGAAACTTTCATTAAACCTAATTTTCGCCACCTAGGATTTTCCCTAATTAATTCTTGCCGCCCCTGTCATGTCTGAGTAGTTCTTCTAATTAGGTTAAGGGGTTCGAAGGGATTAGGGACTCATGAACTAAGCATAAATAGAATTCTATATATATTGATATCTTCATTTATTGTTGTTCTAAATGCCTAGACTAGCCTCTTGATATCTTCATTTATTGTTGTTCTAAAAAGTGTTGTGAATTGCTTGTCCTTAGCCAACGACAGTTGATGCTAAGGCAAGTTGTGAACAAATCGATCTTATCCTCTGTAATGCTTATCATTCTTTGTAAACTCAAACGACAGTTTAGAGTGTTAGATTGATTGATAAAGTGGTTGATGCCACGACAGTGGATCCTCCTATTTCTATGGCTGAGTTCTAGATTGGTTCTGAATTGTTATCCTTAATAATTGCTTGGTTCTAGATGATATAATCCCTGAGATATTCTCCCTTAGCCTAACGTTTTTATTAATATTTGTTTAAACCGATTTTACTTATTTCGCTTGCTATTTGTGACAACTTAAAACAAACTTGATCGCTTAGCTGAATTTGTATCTCAAAAGATTAGAGTGTATTATTGGTCCATTAAATCGAACCTCACTATTCTACATCGAGTTTCTGAGGTTTCTAATTTATAGTAGGAGAAAACGCTATTCTATCAGTTAGTTTAGTCATGATTAAGTCTGTAACGCCCGTGTTCTGGAAAAGGGAATTGGTCGGGAAAGTTACAGCGTATCAAGGTGTTTTGATACGATTGGGTTGACGGAAATGTGATCTCTCTCTTTAGAGTCAATCCTAAGTGTTTTGAGAATGGAGTTTTCTCGGAAACGGGAAGCGGATTGAGCGAGGGTTGAAAAGTCAGAGTTTGACCAGAAAAGAGAGAGGATAGATCGATCCGTTGGTAGATCGATCGATCCGGTTGTGGATTGATCGATCCAGTGGTTGGACGAAATATCCGTGGCTCGGTCGCTGAGTGGCTCTAGGGGTGGATCGACCGGTCCATGTTGTGGATCGATCGATCTACCGGGCCGTTGTGTTGGCTTGTGAAGGTGTGGACCGATCGATCTGGGTCTGAATCGATCGATCAGGCACAGGGGAGGTGCGGATCGACCGATCCAGGAGTGGATCGATCGATCCATCTTTGTCGGTAGCTTGTGATAAGTGGATTTTCTTCCACTTGATCAAGTGTTTTTCTTCCTCCTTCTTTGTTTGCGGGTGGTGGCCGTTTCTGGACGGTGTGAGAGCGAAAGAGAGTGAGGAAGAAGAGGAGAGCTTGTTCCTTGGGTGAGAAAGGAAGCTTGAAGCTTGGTGGTTGCTTAAGGTGGTGTTTGAGCTTGGTGGAGCTTGGAAGAGATGGAGATCGGTTTGCAGAGGTGAGGAGAGAGAGAGGGAGTTTGTCCCTGAGCTTTTGGAGCTGTTCTTCGCCTGAATCGATCTGAATCTAAGGTGAGTGCGTGACCATGAGTTAATCTAAGCTTTTTAGATGGTTGTGTGTTGTTAGGGAGGATTGGGTTGAATCCTTGTTGTGTGTGGCTTGTTTCTTTGGTTGTATTTCTTGTTTCCTTGGTGTTTGGGGTTGGGTTTATGCCTAATCGTTTATAGGAAGCAAAGTAGAGGCCCTGAGTGGTTGTTGGTCGTGTGCGGCCGTGGAGGAAGTCGAGATCGGAGTTGCAGGAGATGTTGGATCAATCGATTCGGGGGTTAGACCGATCGATCCATGTACTGTAAGTTACGGGTCTCGTGAGCGGTGGATCGATCGATCCATGCGTGGATCGATCGATTTGGTGTTGAGCTGTTGGACCAATCGATCCGTGTCTTGGATCGTTCGATCCATGTGTTTAGCCTTGGGCTGTGTTTGTTTTGCTTGGTGTTGTGAGCGGTTTGTGATCTCGTGCTTGTGTGTATAGCTCGTAGATGGGACGACCGCCTCACTAAGTATTTGTGATAATACTTGCGCATCTCTGTGTTTTTGTGAGTTGCAGGTAAAGGTAAAGTGTGAACGTGGCATCAAGGCGATGAAGAGGAGAATGATTTAGGACTCGGTATTGTGTGTTGTTAATTGTATTTTATTATGTTAATAAATGCGATTTTGTATTGATGCTTTATGGGGAGTTAAAGCATGTAATTTGAATTATTGTGTTTTATGACTCGTTGGGTTAATCAATATTATGGGGTATTGATTATGGTTGTGCTTATTTAAGCAGGTCGGGTCGTCCCAATTTGGTATCAGAGCTTAGACGGTTCTAGGCTGGTTTAGAAAATTAATTGGAGTTGAATTAATTTTCGTGATGCTTGTTGCATGTTGTTTGACCCGTTGAATTGTTATGTGCTAGAAATTAATTATGAGGTATTTAATTAATTTGGTTGAGCATGGAGTCTTAGAATCATCCTCTTCGAGCCTGTTGAGATTCCACGGTAACTTATCTTTGCCTTGTTGTGTTGTTTAGTGTCTTTAGTCTCTGTTCTTGGTGGTTCAGTTGGCTAGAGGTGCTAGAAGCCGTGTTGGTGGCCGGGGTTGTTGTCGTGGCAGTGGCCGAGGGTTTGGCCATGTTGGTGGCCAAGGTTGTGGTCGAGGTTGTGGCTGTGTTGGTGGCCAAGGTTGTGGCCGAGGTTGTGGCTATGTTGGTGGCCAAGGTTGTGGTCGTGGTAGAGGCCGTAGTTGTGTTCCAGTGGTGGCAGAGAGTGTAGCACGGGGTGCTATGGTTGAACGAGTAGCGTATTTGCATGTGTATCAGGAAAGGTCTGAGAGTGTGACCGGTGTGAGTGCCGGTGTGGCTGGAGTTCCAGTGGTGCTGCGGGTGTTGCAGCGGAGTTTTGGTCAGGCCTGAGATGATCGCATGGCGGGTTGCTGGCTCTGCTGTTGGAGCGGTTACCAGTGAGGGTACTAGTTCAGGCTTCTGTTGTGCCACCAGTGGTTCAGGTGCAGCCGAGGGTTGCGGTTGCGGAGGAGCTCCCATCTTCGCTTAAGATGATGGAGCCGCTGTAGAGGATTGGCACGGGATTCATCCCAGGAGGTGCCAAGCCTGAACACGCTGATGCGTGGAGCATGAGGTTGGAGCGGATGTGTTTCCCTTCGGTGAGGTGTCCAGGGAGATACCAGGTTGACCTGGCAGTCATTACCTGGAGGGTGATGCACATCTCTGGTGGAGGGGTGTTGTAGTCAGGGGAGTTCAGGCGGAGGTAGCCTGTGAGGTTTCTGTGGAGGCGTTTTTCCACAGAAGACTCTTGACCGGTTAGAGGGTCGAGTGTTGAAGGGTGAGCGGGCCCGAGTTCAGAGATTCTAGATGGGTCTTCGGGTTGAGTTGAGAAACCGTTGCTTTGTGCGGGTTTGTGGTACGGTTTCTCAGTTGGGGAGACAGCTGCTTTGCTGGAGGGGAGTCGGAGAGTTGTGGTAGTGGTTGCTAGCCCAACTTTCAGGTGAGTAGGCTGCAGCAGCAATCTGATCCTAGTAGAGGCGGTAGACCAATGCAAGGACGGGAGCGGGGGATGGGGGATTCTTCGCTGGTTACCCAGAGTGGTCCGGGGTGCCTCAGGTGTGGAAGCAAGGATCACAGAGCTGCGGGTTGTCCTTAGAAGGGTGAGGCGCGTGTGGATACACGAGTGTGCTTCCCTGCAGGGAGTTGGGGCATGTTAAGTCAAAATGTCCCATGTTGCAGAGGAAGGTAGTAGTGGCACCGCTAGCTAGCCAGAGCTTAGTGGCGCCACAGGTGTATTCTATCGTAGAGACGGGAGGCCAGAGTTTTGGGCCGGGTTGTCTCTATGATAGGGTGTCAGGGTTCCGAGCATATGTGAGTTATACAGAGACCTTGGTTGTGGGAGGTGTGGACTCCCATGTGTTGTTGTTTCTGTAGCATCGTATTGCTTCGTTACTCCGGAAATTATCGAGAGGGCAATTTGCGGGGAGCAACCGAGGAGCGGTTAGGTTGTTAAGACCTTCCTGTGTTCAAGGCAAAAGTGTTGTGGCTGAGTCTATATCGTTTCTAGCGATCGTTTCGATCAGTCGATAATTGCTTGTTATGTATGGGTGTGACATGCCTTATTGACTTGATTGAATTGGTTGTTCGATTTTGGTCTAGATTGAGCCTAGAAAGAGCGTGATGGTGGTTTAGTCGTTTCGTTCTTGTAGTGGTTTGGTTGATTCTTGCGAGAATCCTGTCTTGATGAGCATCCACAGAGGATATCATACTTGACGGGATCGCGTCGGTGGGAACTAGTTGAGTTCGCCATTGCGTGTCTGTGATCGCGATCTTGGGAATCCGTGGATTTGCCAAGGTCAGGTCGGTTCTATCGTCTTTGGAGACTTGGAGAGTTTGCCAAGATGCTTGGTAAAGTGTTTGCGTTTTGAGATGGCTCCATATGAGGTGTTGTATGGGAGGCCATGTGGTACACTGTTATGCTGGACCCAAGTGGGGGAGAGAAGCATTTATGGTGTGGTTTTTGTTCAGAAAACTACGGAGATGATCCGAGTTTGAGACTGAACATGAATAAGGTGCCAAGGGCATGTAGACGTGGGTGAGCCGCGAGGAGTACCGCAAGGAGAAATCCTTGTAGTGGTATGGTGGTCTATGCGAGTGGTTTCCGTAAATAGATCAGGATGGCGGGTGAGCCATCGAGTGGCGGGTGAGCCGTCGGGTTATCGAGTGTGGATGAGGTGTTTAGGCACCAGGGATCCAGCTTGTGCGGATGACGACATCGTGTGGGCATGTCGTATCCTGCCGCCTGTTTGGTGGTGGTCGTGAGTCTTGTGAGACTTATGACGGTTGTGAGAAAGAGACTTGGGAACCGGAGGCGAGGATGGAAGCAATCTGCGACTTGAGTTTTCCATCGATGGTGTCCAGTTTCGAGTTTTGGGTTGTTGCCCTGTGGTGGTTTCATTTGTATTTCGTTTGGGGTGGAAACGATTAATACATTTGAAGTTACAATAAGATGAGTTTTTCTTATTGTGTATGACTTGTGATGTCATGAGTTTTGGAGCAAGGTTTTGCGAAACAGCCCTGTGTGAGTGGGATGTTTTGAGTTGACCTGAGGTTTGGTCAATGGTTGTGGTGATATTCCGGGTGTGGGGATATCGGTGGTGGTGTATGACATTGCGATGTTATACGCAGACAATGTGAGGTAGTTTCGGTCTAAGATGCTTATAGATGTTAGATTTGTTTGCTCTGAAGACGGTTAGTCCTGTACAACTCGTGAGGGGATGATTAGTTCCCCATATACCGATAGCTTGAAGGACATGTAACCTAAAGGTGCGAGTGGTATGAGTGTTATACCGATAGCCCGAGGGATATGTGACCTGAGAGTGTGAGTGGTATGTGTTTGATACCCATAGCTTGAGGGACATGTGGCCGGAGGGTGCGAGTGGTATGAGAGTTATACCCATAGCCCGAAGGACATGTGCCCTGCGAGTGCGAGTGGTATGAGTTGGTACCGATAGCTCGAAGACCTTGTGTCTAAGAGTGTGAGTGGTACGGGTTTTTTGCCGATAGCTCAAGGGACTTTGGTCCTGAGGGTGGAAAAGTACGAGTACGAGTTGTATTGGGAGCAATGACTGTCTAGGACGTGGATATAAGCATAGTGACTGATTGTAGACCTTGGAGGTTGATAGTGTTCAATCTCGTGTGTTGTGTTGCGTTGGCCAGGTTGGTCAAGGTTCACGTGAACCGTTGCGATGGTTGTGACTTGAGTTCATTGCGGATGAACTGTGCCACTAGATTCGAGGACGAATCCTTGTTAGTGGGAGAGAATTGTAACGCCCGTGTTCCGGAAAAGGTAATTGGTCGGGAAAGTTACAGAAGGATCTTATCAAGGTGTTTTGATACGATTAGGTTGACGGAAATGTGATCTCTCTCTTTGGAGTCAATCCTAAGTGTTTCGAGAATGGAGTTTTCTCGGGAACGGGAAGCGGATTGACCGAGGGTCGAAAAGTCAAAGTTTGACCAGAAAAGAGAGAGGATCGATCGATCCGTTGGTAGATCGATCGATCTGTTGGTAGATCGATCGATCCGGTTGTGGATTAACGATCGATCCGTGGCTTGGTCGCTGAGTGGCTTTGGGGGTGGATCGACCGATCTATGTTGTGGATAGATCGATCAACCGGGTCGTTGTGTTGGCTTGTGAAGGTGTGGACCGATCGATCTGGGTCTGGATCCATCGATCTGGCACAGGGGAGGTGCGGATCGACCGATCCAGGAGTGGATCGATCGATTCATCTCTGTCGGCAGCTTGTGATAAGTGGATTTTCTTCCACTTGATCACGTGTTCTTCTTCCTCATTCTTTGTTTGCGGCTTGTGGCCGTTTCTGGACGGTGTGAGAGCGAGAGAGAGTGAGGAAGAAGAGGAGAGCTTGTTCCTTGCGTTAGAAAGGAAGCTTGAAACTTGGTGGTTGCTTAAGGTGGTGTTTGAGCTTGGTGGAGCTTGGAAGAGATGGAGATCGGTTTGTAGAGGTGAGGAGAGAGAGAGGGAGTTCGTCCCTTAGCTTTTGGAGCTGTTCTTCGCCTGAATCGATTCGAATCAAAGGTGAGTTCGTGACCATGAGTTAATCTAAGCTTTTGAGATGGTTGTGTGTTGTTAGGGAGGATTGGGTTGAATCCTTGTTGTGTGTGGCTTGTTTCTTTGGTTGTATTGCTTGTTTTCTTGGTGTTTGGGGTTGGGTTTGTGCCTAATCGTTTGTAGGAAGCAAGGTGGAGGCCCTCAGTGGTCGTTGGTCGTGTGCGGCCGTGGAGAAAGTCGAGATCGGAGTTGCAGGAGGTGTTGGATCGATCGATCCGGGGGTTGGACCGATCGATCCATGTCCTGTAAGTTGCGGGTCTCGTGAGCGGTGGATCGATCGATCCATGCGTGGATCGATCGATCTGGTGTTGAGCTGTTGGACCAATCGATCCGTGTCTTGGATCGATCGATCCGTGTCTTGGATCGATCGATCCATGTGTTTAGCCTTGGGCTGTGTTTGTTTTGCTTGGTGTGAAACAAGTCTGCAAGAACAAATCTGCGAGACAAAGAAAAACTGTGGTATCTTCATAAAATCTGTGGCAGATTTATAAATCGGCGGAAACATAAAAACAAATCTGTAGAACAAATAGGTGGTTCAAAACAAAACTGTGAACCATTAAGTCAATGATGACAATGTAAACAAATCTGCTGCAGATTTATAAAACCTGTGACAGATTTACAAATCGGTGGCAGATTTATTTTCATATATTTATTCGAAATTCGCCAAAAAGTGTGAAAATTGTTGGTTTTTTTGTAAATAACTGCAACTTTTGTCAAGCTGGCATTCAAAAATCAATGACATTTGCGTAATATTTTTTTCCTAACAAAGGTTGTATGGAGTATTTTGGGGTTAAAAAAAAACACTCTAGTTATTTTTTAAAAATATAGGTTATTCTAGCTATTAATGCCAATATAGGTTATTCTAGTTATTCTCCATTTTTTTTAGCAAAAAACAACAAAGATAAAACTTAGGGGAGAAAAGAAAATATAGTGAGGAAGACTATTCCTCTATTGCTATAAATGTTTATATAATGGGCATGTTCTTTTACTTGTGGCGCGATCGACGTCAGTGAGTACAATTTTTTTTTTCTAAAATTTATCTTCTTTATTGTCGCAGACATGATAAATCGAGAGTACAACAACGAAAATTATCAAAGAAAGTTGGTGTCGCCAGTGACGCAGAAAAAAGCAGCGACACCTATCTCTTCGTTATTGGTCTTGTTTAGCGACTCATATCGTGAGATTCTGGATTTTGGTGGAGTCAATTTCCTCATTTCCTTTGTAAATTACAGTCGCTGATTACTATCGTACGACATGCAAAAGAACACGCCCGATATTATGTTTTATGCATATTGATGCACATATTAACTTAATATATAATTTTGTTCTGTCGGTTACCAGGATGATGCAAGACTTAAGATAGACATATTAATGTAGGGAACCAACAAAACATAGATACAAGCCTATAGATGTTTAGCTGAGAAAAAAACAACTCTTTTTCTTGATTTATTTGGTACTTAGACTGCTTCTCTCCCAAACACCAAGGCCCCTTGCTGCCCCATAGTCTTCTAAAGGAGTTGAAGACTTGTTTCCATTCAAATTCAAGATTCATTTCCATTCAAAGGATTTCAAATTCAAAGCCAAACACAAGACCTTCCATAGGCTAATTGTGTTCACATTAGGCCATTTTAACCCTCAACATCACCTTTCCTTTTCATCCTTTGATTTATGCACAAATTAATGAGTATTATTCTGGTTTCTTTTTAGGGTTTTTAGCTGTCGGTACGAGCCATTATAAGGCTCTCATGTCCTTTTTATATCTTTATGCATCTTCTGAATAAAATTCGAGTATTTTCAGTTCAAATTTGTGTCTCTATTCTTTGTTTCTGTTCGGATTTTTCTTGAGAATTGTGCAAGGTTTCCCTCTTGTGCATGGATTCTACTTTAGAAGATAAGCCTCAAATCCTCAACTTGTTTTCTTCCTCACCAAGCCTTCCGTAAAACCATCAAATGTGATTCCGCTCTAGAAAACAAACCTCAACTAATATGTGATATCGGAGTTTTGTTAAACTTCGTATCCAAGTTTACATCATATACACTCGAGCATTACAAAATTTCAAGTTTCAAGTTTACCTCAAATTTTTTTTTTTTGGTCTAATGAGGGAGACGCAGTTTTCCTTTTTATTACAAAAAGAAAAGATTACACTCGAGCATGTCTTGGACGTGTAGTTCCAGTAGCATCCTCCAGCATAATCGAACTAAAAAAATCAGGTCTAGAAGCCAACATATAAATGCCCAAA
This sequence comes from Turritis glabra, assembly GCA_900406565.1. Lineage (NCBI taxonomy): Eukaryota > Viridiplantae > Streptophyta > Magnoliopsida > Brassicales > Brassicaceae > Turritis > Turritis glabra. The sequence goes on from OVBN01000006.1 coordinate 146,337, forward strand.
AATAAAAAAAAACACATAGTTTGTTAATCTATCCGCAAGACGATTAATCTCCCTATACACATGCGAAATACGGGCAATCTAATCATTCGAAATGAATCTATAGCACAAACGTACTAGGAATAACAGTGGATGAGCATCACTTATCCCTGTCTTATGAAAATTAACTACCATCTTCGAATTCACTTCCAGCTCCACACACCTAGCTCTCCGCTCCCAAGATATAAACAAACCGTAATAAACTCCCCATAATTCGGCTAATACTGCTGAACACATTCATATATTCACCGCAAAACCGCCACACCAGTTACCGTCACAATCCTGTAGCACCCCACTTGCGATTTCTAGTCCCAGATTTCTGTGAGATGGCCCATATATGTTCAGCTTCATCTATCTATCTCTTGATGGACTCCAAACAATCTACCATTCGACCCGCTCTCCATAACTATGTCATCTCTCTACAATCGAATGTGATTTACAATAAATTTTTTTTTTTTGATTTGAATGTAAAATTAATTCAAAAATACTTTGTTTACATCAAGTGCTACATTTATATTAAGAGATAAAGCATATAGATAGTACAAACTGATGATAAACTTGAAAAGATGCCGGTTTTTAGATGCTTGTAGAGGCGAACCAAATCTGAAGAGCTTGTTTTAAATCTCTAGTTCTGATCAATGAAACATTGTTTCGAACGTATTTGTCGATTCTCTTGAATATAGTTGAAGTTGGTGTAGGCTTACTCCCATGCCGATGTGAGTTTCTTTCACACCAAAGGTGGTGAATGGTGGCTTGGAAGACGTATCTAAACAGAAAAAGTGAGATCCGTGACTGACCTTTGTCCACAAGAAGGCGTAGAAGCTGATCCCAACAGAGGCTGAATTTGGATTGAAGTAGACCACAAGTTAGTTTCTTCCAGATTCCAGCAGAATATCTACAAGTGAAGAACAGATGGTTGCGGGTCTCTAATGGTTCGGAACAGAAGACACACGAGGTTTGTGCACCCACATTCCATTTAAGCATCAGATCACCTGTTGTTAGCTTGTTATGAATCGCCAACCAAATGAGAACTGAAAACTTGGGAGTTGAATATTTGAACCAAGCCCCTTTTGGCCAGTGGAGAGTTGGAGATGTTTGTCGAAGGAGTAGCCAAGTTTGTTTTGCACTGAAAGTCGGAGAAAATCGATCGCCCTTAGCCCGCCACAAGTGAATGTCTTCGCCAAGTGCCCCTCTATTTTCTACAATTCCAAGACCTCCTCTACTGAATTAAAAATGTCTGACCTGTGCTTCCGTCGGCGTCTAAAAGACCAAGCTTCAGCCACGGTTGAAGAATGGCTTATACCCATATCGATTGCTCCTCTAGGTCCCAATAGTTCATTTAGCTGGCCTAAGCCCGACCATTGGTCAAACCATAAGGATGTTGTGTTTCTGTTTCTGATTGTTTTCATATGGAATTGTCGTGCCAGTGTTCAGTACTTTAAAATTTTTCTCCACATCCATGATCCAAGGCTTGATGACTCCTTGACAGACGAAAGAGACGCTTTTCATATCAGAGATTGTTGAACCCAGCTTACCCATAGAGATGCCTTAGACAAAGCCTGTCGCCAAATAAGCTTGAGGCAACAGATCTGATTTATCTCTTTCAAGGATCGCAAGCCAAGACCACCTTCCAATTTACATTTACAGATTGTCGCCCATGGTACCTTTATTTTCTTCAGAGTCTATTCTGGCCCTGACCAAAGAAAAGCAGAAAACAGTCTTTCTAACTCAGCAATACATGATTGAGGAAGACAGAAAGCTGATAACCAGAAGTTTGAGATGCTCATTAAGACCGATTTAATAAGCTGCAAACGGCCTGCGATGGATAAGAAACGAGTTGTCCAAGAACCTATCCTAGTTCTGACCTTTTCCAACAGAGGAAGGTGGTCCGTTGAAGTCATTCGTTTGGTAAATAAAGGAAGTCCGAGGTAACGCACTAGCAGTTTACCTATGGAGAAAGGGAAGTTGGAGACTAACATTTGTTGATTAGTTCTGGAAGAACCTGCAAGATAGATTGTTGATTTCTCCATGCTTATTTTCAGCCCTGAGATCGTAGTAAACGTTGAGAAAACATTGACGATCTCCTCCACCGATCTTACATGTCCGTCTGAAAACACAAGTATATCATCCGCAAAACTCAAGTGAGTGAGACTAAGGTTCTTACACTTTGGATGAAACCCTATTTTCCTTTCTCTTGCTGCCTTGTCGAGTAAGCTGGACAAAACGTTCATAGCGATGACAAATAAATAGGGTGAAAGGGAGGAGCCTTGTCTGAGACCTCGTTTGCTTCTGAAAAACCCTGCTAGATCACCATTTACTTGTACCGAAAACGAAGCTGAAGTGATGCACAAGGTTATCCAATGAATAAACTGATCCGGGAAATGCATAGCCTTAAGAGTATTGATCAGGAAAGGCCATTGGATGGAATCGAAAGCTTTTGAGATATCTATTTTGATCGCATAGCGAGACGTACCTGAGTCCTTGTGGTAGTCTTTAACCAGTTCAGTCGCTAGCAATAGGTTTTCAATGAGTAATCTATCTTGAACAAAAGCAGATTGGTTTAGAGCAATGAGGCTTGGTAGAATTCCCTTCATTCTATTTGCGATAATCTTAGAGATGACCTTGTAGATCACATTGCAGCAAGAGATAGGCCTATATTCTGACATTTCTAGAGCGGAAGGCTTTTTTGGAATAAGAGCGAGTATGGTGGAGTTCATACCTTTTGGAAGAAATCCCTTTGTGAAGAAAGACTGAACAGCGATGACGAAGTCCTGCCCCACAATAGGCCAAACTGCTTTGTAGAATTCGGCATTAAAACCATCAGGTCTCGGTGATTTATTTGAAGGCATTGAGAAGAGAACATCCCTAATCTCGTCAGGCAACACAGGTTTTACTAGCTTATGCTGAATATCCTCCGTGCATATATTAGGGAGGAGCTGTTCAATTGTCTCGACAAAGGCGCCCAAAAAATCGTCAGGAGTAAACTGAAAGAAATCCCTGAAGAACTCAACAGCCTCTCTTTTTATTTCTTCACCTCGTGTGACCACTACCCCATCACGACGTTTAATCTCCTGGATAGAGTTTTTTGATTTTCTAGCAGTTACTGCTTTGTGGAACAATTTTATTATTACACGAATTTTATATTGGAGATATAAAAGTTTTATTTTTAAAAAGTTTTGTTTATAATATAGTAAAAATTAATTGCAGGTACCACCTAGTTACCTAATAACGAAACTCCTCGCTTTAATGTGGTGAGGTCGGAGAAGGAGATTTGTCTGACTTGGTACAGATTTAGGTAACTATTCTTATTCAATGCCGTGATTGTGGGTAAAATTTATTTATTCTTTTTACGTGGATAAAGAATAAATAAATAAGAAAAATGTCACTTATATTATAAAGAGAAACATAATCAAAGTGTGTGGGAAATATTTGACGTGAAAGGAAAGAGTAATAATAAAAGTGGATTTATGTTGCCTCCAGTTCATTGATTAAAAGTTAAACTAATCCGTAAGTTGTGTTTTATTGTGAACATGAAAGATCAAAGGGAAAATATTTATTAATTAGCATATAAATTTCAACAGAGATTATATAAAATTTACAATCATTAACTAGATGTTTAGAAATTGTTTTATAATCAGAAAATTTTGAGACGTGTTAAAAAGTAGTTCTACTAAATATATGTTGAATTATTATCAAGGCCTTTAACCAAAAAAAAAGGTATTAAAATGTTATCTAAAAAGAATAGTGTGATACATGCTATGGTTTTGGAAGTCTACTTCTTGAAGAAGCTTCTTCACGTTTGTTCTTCTTTTATTGTTTTCTTCTTTAGTGTTTCCTTTTTAAATAGGATTAAGGATTTGGAAGTTTTATGCTTTTAATTATGATTATGTCGATTTGGAAGGGTTTATAAAAGGACCTTTTTGTTTAATAAGAAAACAATTTCCAATAATTAATTTAATTCTTTAAGAGAAATTTGCGTTAAAAGGAAAGCTTTGCTTGAATTTTTCTTTCGCTCTACTTTCAATCATGGGTCCAGTTACTAGATCAAAGTCCGCTTATAACAACATGGTATCAGAGCATACGTCGAAAAAATGGACCTAGGAAAGTGGATGTGGATTTGATGCTCGGTGTGGGAGGAACATTCAATATGACACGATCAGAAGGGTACTTCAAAAGAACCTTGCGGATAAAGGGTGCTGGTGTTGGAGTAGAAGAAAAAGTACAAACGACCAGCAGGTTAGACAGAGCCGAAACCAAGAGATGGAGTGGTGTTAGAAACTGCAGCGTCCGCAACTGAACTGAAGCAACCAAAGCCTCCAAACCCTGAAGTAGCGGCGGCGCTTAGGTCGTCTATCACTGTGCAGGAGGAGGTGCACGAGCTTACCATGGTGTTGGAAGCAAAAGCTAATGGAGACATAGTTTTTCCTCTTGAGAAAGCAGAGCTTGATGAGATTATTTTAAAATTGAAGGATCCAGAATTACCACTTGATTTGGACGTCACGAAGTTTCAGGTTCAAGAGGAAAAGCTTGATTTGGACTTTCGTGCTCTTAGACACAATCGGTTCATGGCAAGCAGGAAAGTTAGACATGTGGCAGCAATAAAAGATGACCAAAAGGGAAACATTCTCAAAGGTGGAAAGAAGAAACTATAGAGCAATTGTGTTGAGTGGGAATGATGCAAAAAAGGAAGAGCTTTGTTCTGAAAATAATTGATTCTTATCATCAAAACTCATGGAGTCCATGCGTAAGGGCTGTGGGAACAAGGCGGAAGAAAAAGAAGAAGTATATCAAGTTACTTGATCACCAGATTTCCGAATTGGAAAGCTATGAACCTAAATTTATTGTTTCCATATATACGAAAGAGAGTTTTGGAGATAGTAGTCTTAAACGGCGTTGATATATCGGACGTGTCATTGCTCGTCATTGGTACATTAGGTTCCCTTTGCACTAGTGGTGATTTTAGACGCAAAGAAATGGCTAGAGGCGCACCAAAAGTTGGAGCTTGAGGACAAGTTCCTAGTCAAGGAGGGAAGTAATGATACATGATATGGAAAAACGTTATCCATTGAGACTATTGAGAAGAACCCTATAGACGTCAGCAGAGTAAAGGCGATCTTAGAGGCGATTTCAGATTTTCTCGGGGTTTTCTCCGCCGTTTGAGTAGCAGTTGATTGGCGGCTACAAATGGATCTAGAGGGAGAGATCCCTCGGCGGGACACATATCAGTTGAAAGATGGTTCCCCTCAAAGGTCGTGGGCTAATGTGGCGGGTAAGCCGATTCTATCAAAATACAACTTTGAGTTTCAGGTCATTGAGGGAAACCAAGTGGTTCCGGTCCCAGATGAAGTACTTCGTGACTCTCCTCCTCTATGGGAAGATTTTATAGTTGGAAGATTTCCAGCTCAGGCTCTTCATGTAGCTAAGATTCACGTCATCGCAAACAAGATCTTAAATTTAGGGGATAAAAACATTAAGATTGATGTGTTTAGTGTCAACGACACAACAATCAAATTCCGTATTCGCAACAAAATTGCCAGGTTGCGTGCTTTGCGTAGGGGCATGTGGAACATTTGTAACCTTCCTATGATAGTCTCGAAGTGGACGCCAATAGCGGAAGAAGCCCAACTAGAGATCAAATCAATGTCGATGTGGGTGACCTTTAAAAATGTTCCACCTTCAATGTTCTCTTGGAAGGGTCTTACCTTCTTGGCAAGTCCGGTGGGCGATCCCAAGCGTTTACATCCATAAACGGAATTGGTCACAAGTTTTGATGAGACGAAGATTTTAGTAGAAGTGGACCTCTCTCAGCAGTTGCCTAAACATTATCTCTTCATCATTTCAGAGCAGAATGTCTGTAAGGTCGAGTTTGTCTATCCATGGCTTCCACCTAGATGTGGGACTTCCCATAAGTGGGGACATGTTGACGAGGGGTGTTTAGCTAATTTGGGTCGTTCATCACCTATAGAGGCGGATACACCAAGGACATCTTCGGCTACTCCAGTTGACTCACAAGTGGTAATAAGTGAAGGCAATTTAAATGGCGTAGAAGTCGCAGAAGGAGGGGTGCAAGAGGCTATAGAGGCAGATCCAGTAGAAACTCTTGTTAAGAAAGCCCCTCAGGTAGTAGCTGATTTGGAAGAAGGGGAAATAACAAATCATTTGCAAGGTACGGATTCAAATGAGGGATGGATTTCAGCTTCAGGAGGCCACAAATCAAACCCAGCAACTAAAAAGTTGGTCTATGGTCAGGTCAGAATTGCATCCCCAACTCGATATGAGATACTAAGGGATCAATTAGAGGGAGATCAATTAGACGATGATGAACCTGCAAAAACAGAGGAGGAAACCACACCAATTCTAGTCAATACAGGAGATCAAAAAACTGATAGGGATGAAGATTCATAATTACAACAAGACCAAGAAAAAGGGCAAGAAGAGGGATTTATTCGAGCCTCTCTTCCTCGTTTAACTAAAGCTACCCCAAAACATACATCCACCTCGTAGAGTGTTAAGGAAAACATCACCAGAAAATTCAGAAAAAGGAATCCAGGTAAAAACCATTAATGTCTGGTTTTTTTTGGAATATTAGGGGTTTCAATAAGCTATCTAAATAGAGAGTGTTAAAGGAGTGGATTAAAACGAATGGCATTGAGTTTGGTGGATTGTTGGAAACAAGAGTGAAGGAGCATAAATCTCACATTTTTGACTCCACTTTCAAGGACTGGTCTCTGGTGTCCAATTATGAATTCAATTGGCGAGGTAGGATTTGGGTTGTATGGAGCAACAAAATCCAACTAAAAATAGTCTTCAAGAGTAGTCAAATGATTACGTGCCATGTCGAGCTAGCGAACTGATTGGATTTCATCTGTTCGTTTGTATATGCTTCAAATTTTGAGGAGGAAAGGAAGGAATTGTGGAAAGATATTTGTACTCATCAGAATTTGACCACTTACCAAGGGAAGCCATGGATGTGCTCTGCTTTTTGCTCTGCTTTTTTATGGTCAGGTCCAACTCTAAACACTCGAAAGTCAAAATTATCCTGGAACGAAGTGTGCACGCCAAAGAAAGAAGGGGGTTTAGGAGTGAAATCATTGCATGAGGTTAATAAGGTAACCTATTTCAAGTTGATTTGGACCATAGTCTCAGGAAGAAACTCGCTTTGGGTAAATTGGGTTCAGAGATCGCTGATTAGAACCGGTTCTTTCTGGTCGACAAAGGAAACTACAACCTTAGGATCATGAATGTGGAAGAAGCGTCTTAAATACAGGGATTTGGCAGAACATTATCACTGTAAAACGATTCACTCAGGCAAACAGTCTTCCTTTTGGTTTGACAATTGGAGCAGCTTGGGACGGCTCCATGATATTTTTGGAAATCGAGGTTTCATAGATCTCAGAATTAAGGCTGAGTCAACTGTGGCAGAGGCGTTAACATCCCATCGGAGGAGATTTCATCGAGATGTTACTTTGAATCAGGTAGAGGATGAACTTGCAAATATGCGGGTCATCGGCAGTGATTCGCGATCAGACGTTTCCCTCTGGCGGGGGAAGGATGGTACTTTCAAGACGACAATCTTTTCGTCCAAGGAAACATGGAATCAACTGAGAATTGGCGGCCAGGAAAAATATTGGTACAAGGGAGTGTGGTTCTCAAATGCAACTCCTAAATACTCTTTCATTACTTGGTTGGCTGTTATTAATCGTTTAAGCACAGGAGATAGAATGAGACAATGGAATGCACAGGTTGAATCAAACTGTGTGCTTTGCAACGATGTAATGGAAACCCGAGATCATCTTTTCTTCTTATGCAATTACTCTTCTTAGATTTGGGATCGGTTATCCAGAGGCATTGCTGGACTTCATTACTCGGCAACTTCAGAAATATCATCTCGGCTATATCAGGCTCAGCACTAAATCCAACTGAACGCTTTTTGATGAGGTATGTATTCCAGGTCTCTATACACACCATATGGAGGGAGAAGCATAGACGACGCCACGGGGAGATACCGGTTTAGCTAGTCCCTCTTACAAAGAGCATTGATCGTATCATTCGGAATCATTTATTGTCAACTCAACATATTAGCGATGGGCTACAGGTTTGGTTCGCAACGCGAAGAGAGACTTAACAATTCACTCTCGCCCTCATCTTCATTTATAATTCTAGCGTTTAAATTTCAAGACACTGCTAAACTAAGGAAGCATTGATTGTAACAAAGGTTTTTGTTGAATATGTTTTTACATCATAAAAAAAAAAAAAAAAAAAAAATACGATACATGATATGGTTTTGGAAGTCTACTTCTTGAAGAAGCTTTTTAACGTTTCTTCTTCTTTTAATATTTCCTTCTTTTAGTGTTTCCTTTTTAAATTAGGATTAAGGTTTTGGAAATTTTAGGCTTTTAGTTATGATTATGTCGGTTTGAGGATCCTTTTTGTTTAATAACAGAACAACTTCCAATAATTAACTTAATTTTTTATGAGAGACTTGGGTTAAACGGAAGCTTTGCGTTAATCTCTCATTCGTTATACTTTCAATCACGGGTCTACTTACTAGACCAAAGTCGGCTCATAACAAATAGAACAAAAAAGAATGGAAATATTTTGTTATTAAAATTGATAAATAATCAATCATTTATAATCCCACTAAATGATTTTGTTCTCCATTCACACAAATCTTTCAACTTATTTTGAAGTGTTATTCGTATCCAATGCATTTTATTAATTTAAATTTTCTAATAAAATATATATATATATATATATTACCCGATATATAAATATATATATATATATACTAATGGTAGACTTTGTTAATTTACCCGACAGAAAATGCAATCATTTAAAACTCAGTAATAAATGTATCATGTGGAACTAGGTCTTTCAACGAATTTTCGACCATCTTTGCTACGGTGGTCAGAAATTTGTCGGAAACCTAAATACTGCCATAATCAAAAATTCGTTGGAAAACGCAATTAAATTCATAAATAAATGTATCCGATGGAATACAGAGGATCTAGGTCTTTGGAATAATTTTAGACCACTTTGAAAAGTTGCTCGAGTAAGTGACCAGGATTGAAGATCACCCAAAAAGTCCAACCTTGTGAAGTCCATGATCCATATAATTTAAAAGATATTCAAACAACTCGACCTGAAGAAAAAAGGACACTACTAGGACCAAGCCATGCACAAAAAAACCAGCCTAACGCCAAATTTAAACGAGTAAATTCTTTAGGGTTGAACAGTACCTAAGAAACACCATGAAGGACAACCAATGATCGAGGAAATTTCTCCCTTGGTTCGAGCTAAATTAAATGATGGTCCAAAACCTCATATTCCAAACCATAGGCTATCCGTAACCGAGTCGACCAAAGAAGCCCACAAGCCACACCTTAGCCAGGCAACCGAGAACGTGCATAGCCTACATCTATGAGCCCATTAAGAGTCCAAACAGCTAAAAATCAAGGAATCCTAACCAATTGAAAAGCTGCTCGAGTTAGGATTGAAGCTCACCCAAAAAGTCCAACCTTGAGAAGTCAATTATCCATATATTTTAAAAAATATTCGATCTAATCGACTTGAAGAAAAAAAGAGACTGTTGGTGTCAGATCCCGTACTATTAGTTCGATATCCAGAAGCGAACGACGAAATGGATTTTGAATCTTATTAACATTTTCCAAAAAGGGTACAGTTAATAATCCCGCTGGTACGTCCATATCACTTCCAGATCAATACGGTGGATCCGCGAAAAAATATCCCGAACCAAAGTCTTCGCACCCAATAGAACGAGGCAAATAGTTCGAAGCTTGATTGACGAACTGATTATAAAAAGCCCAACAAGATCCCAACCAATACGTTACAATATTAATGACCAAATCAAAATGGACATATTAAAAGAGATCAAAACGAACATATTAAAAAAGAGTTAATATCTTGATTAGGCCATTAAGTGTAATCATTGTATATAAATATGAGACCCCTTAAACAAGAGAGCGGATGGAATCTTGACATAATATCAATACAATACAACTTTCTCTCTACACATTTTGCTTACTTGTTCTTACATATCTTCAATTATCTATACGCTTTTACACCCGTCTTTATAATATTGTTTTTATACGTATTATGTCTTGTACTTTTGTCCTTGAGAGTTTTAGCCCACAAATAATACAAATATTTGAGTGTGTGAATCCGACCTCCACATTTTGGCACCGTCTATGAGGACTCTAAATTCTCAAACCCTTCAGAAGTTTTAAGACGATAGCAAGCTACCATGGCTGACCAATCTGTTGCCGAGACCCTCAAGCACCTAACCGAAAGTACGAACGGTTTGGCTACCTGGTCCGATACCTTGGAGCAGATTGTGATCAATCTGCAAACCACCCAGATAACTTTAACTGAAAATCAAACTGTTGTTTCTGCTCGTTTGGAATCTTTGAATGCAGGAACCAGCATAAGGAATTGTTGGGGACCGCTTAACCTCGACTCTCCTAACTCACAAGCTCGTGTAACCCCTAGATTTTTGGCGACGCCAACAATAGGTGACCTAGGAGGTGATAATGAAAACCCTAAGGAGCTTGGTGATAGAGACAACCTGGTTACAGACTAGGAGGACAAAGAAAGAGGTGGTACCGATGACCGTAACCTAGTGTCAACGGTGAAGTACGAAAAAGTCTACCACAAACAAAGGGAGATAAAGTCAAAATTCCACCAAGATACTAGCACGACATCGGAAATCAATAGGGTGAAGGAGACGAGGCGTACACCATTCACCTCGTGAATCATAAACCTTCGAATAAGAGACTCCTGTAAAGTTAACTTACCGACGTATGACGAAAAAGGTGATCCAAAACACCACCTGGCGGCTTTCCAAATAGCAGTTGGCTGGAATGATTTGGAAGAACATGAAGAGGATGTGAGTTACTGCAAACATTTCTCAAAAAATCTTTCCAGTTTAGCCTTGCTATGGCTCACCCAACTTGAACCGGGAACGATCGATAGTTTCAACGAACTATCGATAGTGTTCCTTAAATAATACTCAATGTTCATGGAGAAAGGGACTTCCGATGCTGATCTTTAGAACTTGGTGCAAGGGCCGAACGAATCACTCCGAAAGTACATAACCAAGTTCAAAGACATAATTGCGAAGATTTCTAGAGTATCCTATTCTGCGGCAATATCCGCAGTAAGAAGCGGTTTGTGCTATAAATCAAGATTCTATGAGGAACTCATCGTTCATCGCCTAATGACGATTCAAGATGTTGTATTTTGAGCTAGCAACTGGATGGAAGCGGAGGAGGAGAAACTAAGCTTCACGAGAAAATATCGACCAGCTAAGCTGAACGTTAGAGCTCCTCCTAAGAGGTTCGAACCAAAAGATAGCCAGGACCCGAATAAATTTGTTGCTAACTAGGACAACAATAACGTCGGTAGACCATCTCCCTGGCGGGGAAGATACAACTCTTCGTCACCAACCACTTGGGTACATGATGAAAAAGCATATTGCAATATTGACAGAGTGAATGGGCATTCTACTAAAGATTGTCGCGTCCTTACAAAGCACCTTGTGGAGTTATGGGCTTCTGAGGATCTTGCGAACTTTAACATGAGTTCGTCAATTCCTACCATGAAGGGAGAGCCAAAACCGAGGCCGAAGGGTCATTTCCAACTTGAAAGAAACTAAGACTATTCGATGTAGGACCTTCCACCACTCCAAAGAAGAGAATTGATGTAATCATGGGAGGATCAAAATTATGCCGAGATTTTGTTACCAAAATTATGCAGTGAAAGTCGCTATGCAGGACGAACCACAAATTCTAGAAGCAATTTTAGCTTTCGATGAGCGAGAAACTTGGCACCTCACGAGGCCACATGATGATGCCCTGGTCATTACCTTAGACGTTGCTACTTATGACATCTCAAACATTTTTATTGGTATTGGAAGCTCAGTGGATCTTATCTTTTTAAGTACCCTACAAAGGATGGGAATAAGCCAAGCCGATATCGTAGGACACCAACCCCACTGATCGCTTTCACCATTGATACAATGATGTCTCTTAGAATAATTAGGTTGCCACTATTAGCGGCCAAAGTGCCCAAGATAGTGGAGTTTACCGTATTCGACAGACCAGCAGCGTATAACATAATATTGGAAATCCCCCGAATTTATCATATGAAGGTAGTTCCCTCAATCTACCATCAGTGTGTTAAATTCCTGACTCATGAAAGAGTTGCTACAATAAGAGACGACTAAGAAGTTTCTCGACATGTTATTTGAGCAGCCATACGATGAAAATCTAATAGCAATTAATGAACCCTGCAAAAGCGGGAACAGCCTTAAAATTCCCAAGTGGGAAAATGGCAGATGAAGTCGTGATTGAAGAAGGAGTCGATACGAACTACCCAGAGCAAAATGTGAGGATTGGAGCTGCACTGAGTGACGAGCTCAAGTGGGAGCTTGTGTGAGTTTTAACGGCGAATAAACATTCTTTTGCGTGGTCAGCTGAAAATATGTCAAGCATTGACTTAAGCAAAATCTCTCACGAACTAAGTGTTGATCCAAGTTGTAAACCAGTAAAACAGACGAGAAGGAAATTAGGCCTCGAACAAGCTAACACTGTAAATGAGGAGGTCGATAAAATACTTAAGGTCGGTTCAATTAGAGATGTCAAGCATCCAGTGGTGGTAAAGAAGAAGAATGGAAAAGCGAGGGTTTGTGTTGATTTCACGGACCTCAACAAAGCTTGTCCCAAGGACAGTTTTCCCCTTCAACACATTGACCAATTGGTAGAATCCACTACGGGTCATGAGTTATTAACTTTCATGGATGCATTGTCGGGTTATAATCAAATAATAATGAACTCTGATGACTAGGAGAAAACTTTGTTTATAACGGGTCAGGGCATATAGTGCTACAAAGTGATGCCATTCGGACTAAAGAACGCATGTGCAACTTATCAATGCCTTGAAAACAAGATGTTCGACAAGTATCTTGGGAAAACCATGGAGGTATATATAGAAGACATGCTCGTCAAATCACTAAAAGAAAGCGAGCATATCCAACACTTGAAGTAATGCTTCGAGGTAATAAACAAATACGGGATGAAGTTGAATACCGCAAAATTTACCTTTGGGGTTCCCTTAGGAAAATTATTGGGCTATATAGTGACTAAAAGAGGAATCGAGGTGAACCAGAGCCAGATCAATGTTTTCCTAACCATGCCATCTCCGCACTATATTAAGGAGGTGCAAAGGCACATCGGACGAATCGTTGCTTTAAATCGATTTATCTCTCGATCAACGGACAAGTGCTTACCTTTCTACCAATTGCTCAAAGGTAACAAATAGTTCTTATGGGACGAAAAGTGTGAGGCGGCTTTCAGCCAACTAAAATCTTATCTTACGACCGCACCAGTCCTTTCTAAGCCAGAGACAGATGAGAAGTTGTACCTATACGTATCAGTGTCAAGTCACGAAGTAAGTGGGGTGATTGTTCGAGAAGATTGAGGTGAACAAAAACCAATATATTATATCAGCAAAACCTTGACTAGCCCAGAGACCCATTACACGATGATGGAGAAATTAGCACTGGCGGTTGTAACCTCAGCTCAGAAGTTACTCCCTTATTTCCAATCACACCCCATAAAGGTTTTGACAACCTAGCCATTGAGAACAATCCTCCACGGACCAAGCCAGCCAGGACGTTTGGCGAAATGGGCGATAGAACTTAGCGACCATGACATTGAGTACAAAAATCATACCAGTGCAAAAGCACAGGTTTTGGTGGAATTGTTTAACCGAACTCTCAACCTCGAAGACGATTGTTACAGAGAAGCGATAAGACATAGAACTCCATGTTGATGGATCATCATCAAAACAAGGATATGGAATAGACATCTGGCTCGAGACCCCAACTTCCGAGGTTCTCGAACAGTCATTTCGCTTACTGTTCTCGGCCTCAAATAACGAGGCATAGTATGAGGCTCTACTAGCCGGATTCCACCTTGCGCTCAGAATTGGAGCTGAAGAAATTTTCTCATATTGCGATTCCTAGTTGGTGGTAAATCAATTCAATGGCAATTACGAAGCGAAAGATGCGAGAATGGAAGCATACCTTGCACTGGTGAAAATTTTAGCTAAGAAGTTCACAAAATTTGAACTAGTTCGAATTCCTCGAGGAGAAAACACTTCAGCATATGCTTTAGCAGCCCTTGCATCAACATCAGATCCCTATCTAGAGTGTGTGATACTGGTGGAATCCATCGCAACCCGAAGCATAACCATAGAAGAAGAAGCCTTGGCTATTACGATCACGGACACAAAAGCGTGGCAAACCAGTGGAGATAGTTAAAGCACCACAGACAAAGAAGGTGCCTAACATTGAAGTAGTTAAACCCACCGAGGTGGTGCAAAATAATAAAACAATAGCTGACGCCGAAGTGGCCCTAGATGATGAAGCAATACCCAATTACGAAGTGGTGCCATGTAACGAGGAGATTCTTGACAATGTGAAAGCTCAAAATGTTGAGGAGCCACCAAGAAACGAGGGGGCCCTGGTTGCAGTGGAACGGTGTAATTTAAGTGTGGGGGAGGATATCTCTATGTACGAATGATTTTTTTGTTTTTTTATGTATTTTTTTTGTTGAGTCGTTTTCTGTTTTATTGAGTCAAAATGAGAGGATTATGAGTTTTTCTAGGAATCTACTGTTTTGGGACAACCTTCCTGCGATTTATTCAGAGCTTTGTCCAGTGGCAGAACCGAAGTTTGGGACAACCATGAGCAGACTCAATAATCAGGAAAGTTCTTATCACTTTGAAATGTAGATGATTTGAACTTTGCCTTATTAAGTGGAACATTGAACTTGGACTTAATTTATCTTACTTAGGGGCTTGGTAATCATGTCATGGATCATACATATAGAGTTTTCTTATACCATTTTACCACTCTTGTTAACTCTGCATGGCAAAACTCATATTTAACCTAGTACCACACCCTTACCTCAACCGTTTTTGGATACCTCATGCATTTTTATGATTACATTGTCATGTGCATTCATTTGCAAAAATTATGGAGTATACGGACCGACATAGCTGACATTTCACTAAGAATAGATATGTGGAATGTATGGAATAGTTAAGAATATTTATGAGCCTTGAGTATGTGATTTGTTTTTGGTATGAAAGTTGAAAAAAGAGCTAGTTCATTTCCTCCGTTGTGTTAAAAAAAAAAAACTAGAATGTACACTACAAGAAATGTAGGTATTAATAGCATCAAAAAATAGCGTTTATTACAGTTCTGCTATTGTATACGGAGACTGGTTTTGTTCATAGCGTTTGTTCTTATAAAACGCTATAATTATTATCGCGGGAAAATAAAACTATTAGCCGCATAAATTTGCTAAGTGCTGGCACCTTACCATTGCAAATCAAAACATAAACGCTATCTTAGGTCTAAAATATCTCCAAATAACTTAAGTGATTAAATCCATTTCTTCATTGTTTCTCAGACAATCCGTAACTCTCTCTGTCATCCTCTCTCTCTCTCTGTCTTCCTTTCTCTCTCTGTATTCCTTTGGCGAGTCGTTCCCATCGATTCGAATCGAAGCTTCATTATCGATCGAATTATAAAGGTTTGTTCTCACTCAATAAGCAATTATTACCTATAATGTATCGATTCACTCTTATGATTTGGGAGTTCATCGATTTTGAGTTTTGATGCTAGATTTGGGGTTGGGTTCTGTCGAAAAGCTAGATTTTTTGGGTTTCGAATCTGTACATCTATTTGCAAAGGATGTAAACACGATTTTGATTTTTTGGGTTTTGAATCTGAGTTTCAGAATTGGATTTTGATTTTGATTTTTTGGATTTTGAGTATCATTTCGTTTATTCATCAGTTTCAGAAATGGCAAAGACAAGAGGAGGAGGACAAGTTGGTCCCCGTCGTAGTAGACGTAATCAAGGCTTGGAGGCCACACCTGCATCAACACTAAAGGTGAAGAAAGGAAAAACTGGTGGTAAGAAAAGAAATGGTAGAAAAAGATAGTGGCAGGTGAAGATGATGAGGTAGAAGATGTTACACCGGAACCTATTAACTTGTCAACTTCCAAGGGGGTAGATGATGTCTTAAGAAAAGATGTTGTGGTAGAAGACGCTATGGAGGAAGGTGAATTGTCCGAAGATGAAGTTACTGAGAAAGAAATTCCTGAGAAAGCAGTTTCTGAGGAACAAGAGTCTCATCATCAAGCTCCTGAGATAGAAGTTTCTGAGAAAAAAGCAGAAGATTGTTTGAATTCTGGACAGGAACATAATGAAAATGAAGAAGAAGCTGTCAATATGGAACAAGATGGAGTTAGCAATGGTAACACTACTGATGTAGTGAACGAAAAAAAGAGAAGAGGACCAACAAAGATGCGTAAGGTGGCTGAAAATCCTCAAGAAAAGGTTGAAGCTACATTAACTGAGTGTGGTGATCATGTTGGACCTGGTTCAGTAACACTATCATCTTTTCTTGGTCCTCTTGTGAGGGAACACGTTCCAGTTACACTTACTGATTGGAGAAAACTTGATGCAGTGACAAGAGACACAATGTGGGAGGAAATTCAGGTATATTTGCATTTTAGTTTTTTGTGAATAACTATGAAATTGTAAACATGTTTGACCTCTGCAAATTTTGATGCAAGGGAGGTTTAACATGCATGAAGAGTGGCAGAAAGCTGTTATTTTAAAGCAGTTGGGAAGTTTGTGGAAGGCTGGGAAGTCAAGGCTAGTGACAGAAGTACGAGCTGCAAAGACTGCTGCTGATAGAATAGATTTAAAACCCAGCAACATCCCATCCATTCAAATATGGAACTCTTGGGTTAGGAGCAAGTGTAGCAAAAATTTCAAGGTTTGTTAGCCATGTTTAATAAGTTACTGTCTTGTTTACATGTAATGTCTTATATATAGATTTAAACTGATTCAGATTTATATTGTAGGTAATAAGTGGCAAGTACAGAAAGCTGAGAAGAAATCAGATTCCTCACACCACCAGTCGCAAAGGAATGCTTCGATTAGCTTATGATATGGTAAAACAGTTACTCAAACATCTATATTATTACTTTAGAATAAAATGGTACTAACATATGTCTGTATTTTATATAGAAAAAAAGAGTAATGACCCAAGTAAGGTAACTAGGAGTGAGGTATGGATTGCGGGACACACGCATTGTGATGGTAGACCTGTGAAGCCTCAATTTGCTGAGACTATTGTAAGAATTCTTAAACTTGAGATCTTGTGTACAATTAATGGATTATGATCATTGAGTTATCTTCTGCACATATGTTTGTATCAGGAACAAATACAATCACTTGATAGTCAAATGGACTCTACATCAGCTTCTGAAAATATCAGGGAAGATGCTGTTAGCAAGGTTTTAGGAAAAGACAAACCTGGCCGAGTAAGGGGGTCTGGCAGAGGGATTAGAGCTACTAAGCTAGCGTTTCTGCATTCTAGAGATGCAAAGATTGCTGGTATGGAAAGTGAGATTAGACAGTTAAAGGGAATGGTCCACGACTTAGCTGGCAAGAAGGTAAGTATTTTCATATTTCAGTTGGTTAACTAGTATTATGACATTTAGTAATTCATTTTCCTTCTATTAGAAAAGTAATGGTAATCCTGAAACATCTGCGAGTAGTGGGTATTTGAAAGAAGGAGTGAGAGTAGAAATACTGGATTGGTTTGAGTCAGGAGATGTTGTTATTGGTGTTGGAGAATTCTGCTCTGCTGAACCGATGTACAAAATTGGTCGTGTACCAATTGGTCCTAATGCAGTGGCTATTCTTGTCAAGTCTGCATTAACCTCAGAAGCTTCTCTTTGGAGGCCTACAATAGATATGTCATCTCTTCAGCAAGCTGTGGGATGCAAAATAGTTTGGCCAATAGATAAAGTGATTTTAGACAGGGCTCCAAACTCTTCTCCAGATGTATCCAGGGTAAGGTTATTAAATCTTGGTTTGTTTCCTTTCCATATCTCTAATCATTGGCTTTTTACATTTTAGCAAACCAATGAAGATGATACTCGAAGATGCAAAATATTTGATTGGACTAATGAAGACGAGGAGGTTATTGGTGAAGGAATCATGTGCTCATCTAATTCAAAAGAGATGGTTAACAATATACCTTTAGGTCCAAATGCTGTTAGTATTGAAGTTGTGAAGGTGTATAAAAATAATGCTTATTTGTGGAGGCCAACCGCTGATTTGTTATTGATTGGTGATGCAATTAACGAGAAAATCGCATGGCCAGTCCTGAAGGTTGAAATCATGTCCGCAGATGCAACACCTACAAAAACAGCTGAGCCAAAAGCAGTGGTATGCTATTGATATGATGTTTGTTTATTTGTTTGTCTGTTGTATTGATATATGTTGGTACTTGATTCTATTTTCTGGTGTGAATTGTAGAGTCCAGGCAGCAATAGTTCTAGTAAAAGTGCAAAGAGTAAGTGTTTTCTTTTAGAATGCAACAACTTTGGATGCAAGGTAGCT
Source organism: Turritis glabra (assembly GCA_900406565.1). Lineage (NCBI taxonomy): Eukaryota > Viridiplantae > Streptophyta > Magnoliopsida > Brassicales > Brassicaceae > Turritis > Turritis glabra. The sequence continues at coordinate 164,886 of OVBN01000006.1, forward strand.
GAAGGAAGAGTATCTTCAACGGATCCGAACGATGTGTGCCACTTTGTACCCCTAGGTCCAAATGCAAGCAAGGTTTGGGTTGAAGTGGCTAAGATTGGTACTGCAAGGGTCTGGAGACCAACTTCAGAGATTGCATACATTTCTGATGCGATAGGTTCAGCTGTGGCATGGCCAAATGACAAAATATTGTTCATGTGAATCTTAAGACATGGTTTGGTAGTCTTAGATGCTGGTACGGTTTGGTCATTAACTTCTGAATTTGATTGCTCCGGTCATGCTTCATGTCCAATTAAAACTTTATGTTTTTTAGTACTTATGTAATATTCTCATACTTATAATATATTATATGATATTAAGACAAATTTTTGGTATTTTAAATTTTGAATTTTGAAATTAAAAAGATATAAGAAATAATATGACAAAACCATATTTGAATTATGTGAAATTATACATAAACCATATCCTATACCCTAATCCCTAAATTATTTAAAAATAAACCAATAGTCTATGCCTAAAATTCATTATTGAATTATATGAAATTATACATAAACCATATCCTATACCCTAATCCCTAAATTATTTAAAAATAAACCAATACTCTATGCCTAATATTAATTTTTGAATTATATGAAATTATACATAAACCATATCCTATATCCTAATCCCTAAATTATTTAAAAATAAACCAATACTCTATGCCTAAAATTAATTTTTGAAATTATAATTATACAACTAAGTGTTTAAGTAAATTCTATACCCTAAACTCTATACCCTAAAGTGTTTGAGTAAACTCTATACCCTAAAGTGCTATATCATGAAGTGTTTGTATTATTAATTTTGAATTTTGAAATTAAAATATAAGAAATAATATTCCAAAATTTAAATACTGATTCTTATAAAAACAATATTGTATTTTAAATTTTTGAAAAGATGTACGTATTTATATACCCTAAACCTCTTTTACAACTAAAAAATGCTATAAACAGATTGGCCAATGAATCTATTATACAGAGATTGCAGACGTGGCCTCTCCTACACAGTTGGATATGTCTCTTCAGCTTTGCATCTCTGATCTGAGCCGTTCTTTATTGATGAATGCGTTTAACCGGGAAAAGATAAAATTTCGAAAAAATTTAGATCTTTCGCGCCGATAAAAAAAAAAGTTGAGATCTTTCGCTTGACTTATGGTAGACCACATTCTTCGTAACACAATCTCTCGATCTCAATCATTTTGTGTTTCATGCCTTAACCTCCGTCTCCATCTTGTCAATATCGCAGGAACTGAAATTTCTCGATCTCAATCGTTTTCATATGGACAAGGCATGGATTTTGCTACCAAGGTTTGATCAGAAATCTCTCGAGCTAACTTGTATTTCCTAATTTATCTTGTTAGCCTAACTTGTATTTTCCGATTTAACATGTAGGAATACTCTTGAGTACTCAGAAGAAGCAACTAATTTCGTGAATTCATCGGCAAGAAGATTAGGTAATCTGTCTGAAATGCTATGTCCTTGTAGAGATTGCCGCAATTTAAGCCATCAGTTATTAGATAAGATTGTTGAGCATCTAGTGATTAGGGGTATGGATATGAAGTATAAGAGTTCTTGTTGGAGTATTCATGGTGAGAAAAGAGATGATACGGAAGATATTGCTCCTGAATCTGAAACTGAGGCTTTTGATTTGTTGAAGACAGCATTTTGTATAGGTGAAGTAATCCAAGTAAGACGAATGACAATGGGGAACCAAATGAAGAGTATGAAGCTGTAGAAGAAACTGAATTCAGGACAAAGTTAAGAGAAGCTGAAACTCCATTGTACTCTACTTGTGTCAAATACACAAAGTTAAGAGAACCTGAAACTCCATTGTACTCTACTTGTGTCAAATACACAAAGGTTGCAGCAATCATGGGACTCTACAGAATCAAAGTTAAGAGTGGCTTGTCTGAGAACTACTTTGATCAGATGTTGGTTTTAATTCAAGATATGCTACCTGAAGACAATGTTCTTCCGAGGAGTACAGACTCAATCAAAAAATTTCTGAAGGTATTTGGTTTCGGGTACGAAAATATTCATGCTTGTAAGAATGATTGCATACTATATAGGAAGGAGTTTGAAAAGCTAGAAAGCTGTCCAAGATGCGAAGTTTCAAGATGGGAGAAGGATAAGCATAGTAATGAGATGAAGATAGGGATTCCAGCAAAGATCCTTAGATATTTTCCAATCAAGGACAGATTTAGGAGGATGTTTAGATCAAAAAGGATGGCTGAGCATTTGCGTTGGCATTCTACCAATGCCACTAAAGATGGTACAATGCGACACCCTGTTGATTCTATATCTTAGGCACAAGTGAATGATAGATGGCCAGACTTTGTTGCCGAACCAAGGAATCTTAGACTTGGACTTTCTACAGACGGGATGAACCCTTTCTCCATGCAAAACACCAATTACAGCACATGGCCAGTGTTGTTGGTGAACTATAACACGCCTCCAACAATGTGTATGCGGGCTGAGAATATAATGTTAACTCTGCTGATCCCTGGTCCAACAGCTCCTAGTAATAACATAGATGTCTACTTAGCACCATTGATTGAAGATTTACAAGATTTGTGGTCTGAGGGTATTGAAGTGTATGACTCATTTGCAAAGGAGAACTTCATACTTAGAGCCTTGCTGCTTTGGAGTATCAGTGACTATCCAGCCTTGGGAACATTGTCTGGAAGTAAAGTGAAGGGGAAACAAGCTTGCAACGTCTGTGGAAAGGATACTCCTTGTATGTGGCTTAAGTTTAGCCGTAAGTATGTATACATGGGAAATAGAAAGAGATTACCGCCTGCCCATCCTTACAGATATAAAAAGGCTGGTTTGACAACACAATTGAAGTTGGGAGTGCCAATAGGATACAAACAGGTGCTGAAATATATGAGACACTAAAGGCGTTTAGGAATGATTTTGGAAGACCTAGAGATAAGGAAAGAAAAAGAAAAAGAACAGATTTGGAAGATGATGAGCTGGTTGAAGAAGAAGAGTGCGACGAATCAAATGATCTATGGCAGTGGAAGAAGAGATCAATATTCTTTGAACTACCTTACTGGAAGGTAAAGTAGAGTAACTAAACTATATTCTCAGATTGTTGTATACGTATATGCCTAACAGTTTATTGTTTAATGTCTTAGGAATTTCCTGTTCGTCACAATATTGATGTGATGCACGTAAAAAAGAATGACTTGGATGCTATATTGTCTATCTTGATGCAAAGTGCCAAGTCGAAAGATGGTTTGAAAGCAAGAAAAGACTTAGAAGATATTGGAATCAGAAAGCACTTGCACGCAGAGGTTAGGGGAAAGAAAACATACTTACCTCCAGCAGCCTATTGGTTATCCAAGAAAGAGAAGACCATTTTTTGCCAAAGGTTATCTAAGTTTAGAGGTCCTAATGGTTATTGTGGTAATATTGCTAATAGTATTTCAGTTAATCGTCCTAATGTCGGTAGTTTGAAGTCGCATGATCATCATGTGCTAGTACAAAACTTATTACCAGCTGCGTTAAGAGGGTTGTTATGTAGAGGACATAGGATTGCCATTATCAGATTATGCAATTACTTTAAAAGATTGTGCCAGCGTATCATTGACCCGGAGAAACTTATATCTATGGAGACTAAGTTTGTGGAAACAATGTGTCAACTGGAGCGGTTCTTCCCTCCATCCCTGTTTGATATCATGTTCCACCTTCTAATACATCTGTCAAAAGAGGCACGTTTAGGAGGACCAGTACACTTCCGCTGGATGTATCCCTTCGAAAGGTTTGATGTACTCAATTGCTTCACTATATGTATTTTCTGCAATAATGTTAGTCTAATATTCATATTTCTTCACTGAATTGTAGGTACATGAAAAAAATTAAAAGCTTATGTTAAGAATCATGCAAAGCCAGAAGCATGTATGGCTGAAGGGTATTTATCTGAAGAATGCATTGCATTTTGTTTAGAGTTCCTTCAAGATTCAATACCAATTCAAGAAAGAGTTAATCGTAATGAAGATATTGAGGATGATAGGATGGTGGTTCAAGGTCGACCTCTGCAGAAGGGTAAAGAGGTCACCCTTTCTGAAAAAGATAGAGACATTGCACATCGCTATGTGCTAATGAACATGGCTTCTATTGAACCATATGTTGAGTAAGAGGTTACACTTTCAGTTTCAGCTATTTAAAATTATTATTTCATTTTCATAATTGTTGTTTATTGTAAAATCAGGATGCATTTGGAAGAATTACAAGCTACTGATGCTCGATGTGAGAAAAATGACTTTGTTGTGGAAAAACCATACAGAGCAGTTTGCACAATGGGTAAAAAAAAAGGTTGTCATCTGAGTTCTGATTCTTGATTACCATTTCAGTAAATGTACAGCTTGTTATCTTGTTACCTTGTTACCTTGTTTACTTGAAGATCATCTTCAGTTTTTTTATTTTACTGAATATACAGATTGATTACTTGATGTTCATGTTCAGATTTTTTAGTTTATTAACAAATGTTTATCTTGATTGCTCATCTAATTAAGAAAACTGATTGCTCTGAAATTGGTGTATTTCCTGCATCAGATTCATTCAAACGCAACTGAAAGTCATTCTAAGGAGATAAGGTGGTTGGCATTTGGACCTAGAAATGTTGCTTTAGCACATAAAGGGTTCATCATTAATGGGCAGCGATTTCATACAGATGCGGTTAAGCGGAAGACACAAAACAGTGGAGTCACTTATGAAGCATTTAGCATGTGTAGATCAAGTGCACGAGATACAAGACAAATAGCTTATATGCTTACATATTATGGGGTGATAAAGGAGATTCTACTTATGGACTACCACATGTTCAAAGTACCACTGTTTAGATGCAATTGGGCCAACTCAGGGAACGGTGTGAAGGAAGAAGATGGCTTCACTCTTGTGAACCTTCACATGAACCAAGCAGCATATTTGATAGATCCATTCATTCTACCTTCTCAAGCGAAACAGGTTTTCTATTCTAGGGAAGATGATTCTTCAAATTGGTATGTTGTTATGAGAGCACCACCTAGAGGCTATCATGAGTTGGAAACAGAGGAGGATTTAGGTTCTGCACCTTTGCCTGTACAAGAAGTTGAATATCTCGATGGTGAACAATCTGATGATAGTGTTTATGTTAGGGATGATTGTGAAGGGTTATTAGTGGTTGATTGATAGAGTAAACATGGAAATGTTATGATTTTTGGTTTGGACTGGTGATGATTTTTTTTTGTAAACATGGAAATGTTTAATGGTATTTATATTATGAAATAATTATTTAAATTATTATTATGAAAAATAATATTACAAAAATAAATTAAAATTTAATAAAAATTAATTATTATTATTAAAAATAATTATTTAAATATATTTTCGGGTCATTATAAAATAATTTAATAACACAACCAATTTGCTATCTTTGTAAAACCAACTGGTATAAGTACAACCCAATCATAACAATTATTACACGCTATTATAAACATTAATAATAAAAGACACATAAACGCTATCGTAGTTTAATTAACTATTGCATTCGAAAAGTCCGCTATATAAAGTGTCTGACCTACGATGATGGGCGCTGTAACGCCCGTGTTCCAGAAAAGGGGAATTTTGGTCGGGAAAGTTACAGAAGGATCGTATCAATGTGCTTTGATACAATTGGGTTGACGGAAATGTGATCTCTCTCTTTGGAGTCAATCCTAAGTGTTTCGGGAATAGAGTTTTCTCGGAAACGGGAAGAGGATTGATCGAGGGTCGAAAAGTCAGAGTTTGACCAGGAAAGAGAGAGGATCGATCGATCCGTTGGTGGATCGAGCGATCCGGTGGTGGATAGATCGATCCCGTGGTGGATAGATCGATCCCGTGGTTGGTCGATCGATTTGTGGCTCGGTCGTTGAGTGGTTTTGGGGGTGGATCGACCGATCCATGTTGTGGATCGATCGATCTACCGGGCCGTTGTGTTGGCTTGTGAAGGTGTGGATCGATCGATCTGGGTCTGGATCGATCGATCTGGCACAGGAGAGGTGCGGATCGACCGATCCAGGAGTGGATCGATCGATCCATCTCTGTCGGCAGTGGTATTTAGTAGATTTTCTTCCACTTGTATCGCGTTTTCTTCTTCCTCTTTCGGTCTTTTGGGTCTCTTGGCGGTTCTGGAGGCTGAGGGGAGCTCGAGAGAGTGGAGGAGAGAAGGGAGGAAGCTTGAGAGGCTTGGTGGTTGCTTAAGGAAGCTTGAAGCTTGGTGGAGCTTGGTGGAGCTTGGAAGAGATGGAGATCAGTTTGCAGAGGCGAGGAGGGAGAGAGGGATTTCGTCCCTGAGCTTGTGGAGCTGTTCTTCGTCTGAATTGATCCGAATCTAAGGTGAGTGCGCAACCATGAGTTAATCTAAGCATTGAGTTGGTGTTTGTGTGTTTTGGTGGTGTTGAGTTGGATTCTTGAGGAATCCATGAGTTGGTTGCTTGTTTCCTTGGTGTTTAGGGTGGGTTGTGCCTAATCGTTTGTAGGAAGCAAGGTGGAGGCCCTGAGTGGTCGTTGGTCATGTGTGGCCGTGGAGGAAGTCGAGATCGGAGTTGCAGGGGGTGGTGGATCGATCAATCGGGGGTTGGATCGATCGATCCATGACCTGTAAGTCGTGGGTCTCGAGAGGTGTGGATCGATCGATCCATGCTTTGGATCGATCGATCTGGTCGTGCGTTGGATCGATCGATCGGGTGTTGGACCGATCGATCCGGAGCAGGTTGGTTGGATCGATCGATCCATGCGTGGATCGATCGATCCTTGTTTTTTTTTGTTGCCTGTGTTTGTTTGCTTGGCGTTGTGAGCGGTTTGTGATCTCGTGCTTGTGTGTATGGCTCGTAGATGGGACGACCGCCTCACTAAGTATTTGTGATAATACTTACGCATCTCTCTGTGTGTTTTTGAGTTGCAGGTAAAGATAAGGTGTGATCGTGGAATCAAGGCGATGAGGAGGAGGATGATTTAGGACTCAGTAGTGTATGTTGTTGATCATAGTTTATTGTTTTCATAAATGCGAATTTTGTATTGATGCTTTATGCGGAGTTAAATCGTGTATTGGATTGTTGTGTGAAGTTTATGTTAGACTAGTGGTATAATAATATTATGGGGTATTAATTATGGTTTTGCTTATTTAAAGCGGGTCGGGTCGTCTCAATTTGGTATCAGAGCTTAGACGGTTCTAGGCTGGTTTAGAAAATTAATTGGAGTTGAATTCGTGATGCTTGTTGCATGTTGTGGTGAACCGTTGTGTTGTGTGTTGGAAATTGATTATGTTGTATTTAATCAATTGGTTGAGCATGGAGTCTTAGAATCATCCTCTTCGAGCCTGTTGAGATTCCACGGTAAGTTACCTTTGCCTTGTTGAGTTGTTTTGTGTCTTTAGTCTCTGTTCTTGGGGCAGTTGGCTAGGGGTGCTTGTGGCCGTGTTGGTGGCCAAGGTTGTGGTCGAGAGTTTGGCCGTGTTTGTGGCCAAGGCTGTGGCCAGGGTTTCGCCGTGGTGGTGGCCAGGTTGTAGCCGAGGGCTTGGCCGTGTTGGTGGCCAAGGTTGTGGCCAAGGTTGTGGATGTGGTAGAGGCGTGGTCGTTTTCCAGTGGTGGCAGAAAGTGTAGCACGGGGTGCTATGGTTGAGCGAGTAGCGGATTACTGATGTATCAGGAGAGGGTGTGACCGGTGTGAGTACTGGTGTAGCTGGAGTTGCAGCAGTTGCTGCGGGTGTTGCAGTGGAGTTTTGCTCAGGCCTGAGATGATCGCATGGCGGTTTGCTGGCTCTACTGTTGGAGCGGTTACCAGTGAGGGTACCAGTTTAGGCTTCTGTTGTGCTACCCGTGGGTTAGGTGCAGCCGAGTCTTGCGGTTGCAGAGGAGCTCCCATCTGTGCTTAAGAGGATGGAGCCGTTGCAGAGGATTGGCACGGGATTCTTCCCGGGAGGTGCCAAGCCTGAGCACGCGGGTGCGTGGAGCATGAGGTTGGAGCGGATGTTTCCGTTTGGTTAGGTGTCCAGGGGGATACCGGGTTGACCTGGCAGTCATTACCTGGAGGGTGATGTACATCTCGGATGGAGGGATGTTGCAGCCAGGGAGTTCAGGCGGAGTTGGCCTGTGAGGTTTTTGTGGAGGAGTTTCTCCACAGGAGGCTCTTGACCTGTTAGAGGGTCGAGTGTTGGAGTTCGGAGATTCGTGATGAGTCTTTGGGCTGAGATGCGAACCGTTGCTGTGTGCCGGTTGTGGCACAGTTTCTGAGTTGGTGAGATAGCTGTTTTGCTGGAGGAAAGTCTGAGAGTTGAGGTGGTGGTGGTCAGCCCAAACTTTCAGGCGAGTAGGCTGCAGCAGCAGTCTGGTCCAAGCAGCAGCGGTAGGCCAATGCAAGGACAGAAGTGGAGGATAGAGATTCTTTGCTGGTTATCCAGAGTGGTCCGGAGTGTTTCAGGTGTGGAAGCAAGGATCAGTGGGTTGCGAGTTGCCCTCAGAAGGGCGAGGCGCGTGTGGTTACGCGAGTGTGCTTGCTCTGTAGAGAGTCGGGGCATTTTAAGCCGAGATGTTCCGAGTTGCAGAGAGAGGTGGCAGTGGCATCGCCAGCTAGTCAGAGCTTAGTGGCACCACGGGTGTATTCTATCGTAGAGACGGGAGGCCAGAGTTTTGGGCCGGGTTGTCTCTATGATAGGATGTCAGGGTCCCGGGCATATGTGAGTTATGCAGCGACTTCCATGTGTTGTTGTTTCTGGAGCATCGTATTGCTTCGTTACTCTGGAATTGCTGGGAAGGGCAATTTGCGGAGAGCAACCGAGGAGCGGTTGAGTTTGGTTGGATTCTTGCGAGAATCGTGTCTTGATGAGTATCCGCGGAGGATACCATGCTTGATGAGATTGCGTCGGTGGGAACTAGTTGAGTTCGCCATTGCGTGTCTGTGATCGCGATCTTGGAAATCAGTGGATTTGCCAAGGTTGGGTCGGTTCTATCATCTTTGGGGACTTAGAGAGTTCGCCAAGATGTTTGGTTAAGTGTTGCGTTGTGGGATGGCTCCATATGAGGTGATGTATGGGAGGCCATGTTTTACACTGTTATGATGGACCCAAGTGGGGGAGGGTAGCATTTATGGTGTGGGTTTTGTTCAGGAAACTGCGGAGAGGATCCGAGTTTTGAGACTGAACATGACTAAGGTGCCAAGGGCATGTAGACGCGGTTGAGCCGCGAGGAGAACTGCAAGGAGAAATCCTTGTAGTGGTATGGTGGTATATGGGCGTGGTTTCCGCGAATAAATCAGGATGGCGGGTGAGCCGTCGAGTGGCGGGTGAGCCGTCGTGTTGCACGAGTGTGGATGAAGTGCTGAGGCACTAGGGATCCAACTTGTGGGGATGACGACATCGTTTGGGTATGTTGTATCCTGTCGCCTGTATGGTGGTTGGCATTAGTCTTGTGAGACTATGACGGTTGTGCGTAAGGAACTTGGGAACCGGAGGCGAGGATAGACGCAAGCTGAGGCTTGAGCTTTTCTTCGATGGTTTCCAGTTTCGAGGTTTGGGTTGTTGCCCTGTGGAGTTTCAATGTATTTCGTTTCGGGTGAGAAACGATTAATACATTTGAGTTACAATAAGATGAGTTTTCTTATTGTGTATGACTGGTTTTGTCATGAGGTTAACGACAGAAGTTTATGCGTTCGTAATCTGGAAATATCCTTTGTGTTTGGATATAAGAGCAGCTCTGTGTGAGTGGGCTGTTTTGGGTTGACCAGAGGCTTGGTCATGGTTGTGGTGATATTCCAGGTTGGGAATATGGATGGTTGTGTATGACATTGCGATGTTTTACGCAGACCATGTGAGGTAGTTTCGGTCTGAGATGCTTATAGACGTTTAGACTTGTTTTGCTCTGAGGATTGTTGGTCCTGTACAACTCGTGAGGGGATGGTTAGTTCCCCAGATACCGATAGCTTGAAGGACATGTAACCTGAGGGTGCGAGTGGTATGAGAGTTATACCGATAGCCCGAGGGATATGTGACCTGAGAGTGTGAGTGGTATGTGTTTGATACCCATAGCTTGAGGGACATGTGGCCGGAGGGTGCGAGTGGTATGAGAGTTATACCGATAGCCCGATGGACATGTAACCTGAGAGTGTGCGTGGTATGAGTTTTGTGCCGATAGCTTGACGGTTTTTCTGACCTGAGAGTGTGCGTGGCGTGTGGTACCGAGAACTCGAGGAACTTTGGTTCTGAGAGTGGAGTGGTACGAGTACGAGTTGTATGATTGAGCAATGATTGTCTAGGACGTGGATATAAGCATAGTGACTGATTGTAGACCTCGGAGATTGTTGGTGTTCGATCTCGTGTTGTGTTGTGTTGGCCGGGTTGGTCAAGGTTCACGTGAACCGTTACGACCGTTGTGAGTTGAGTTCATTGTGGATGAACTGGGCCACTAGATTCGAGGACGAATCCTTGTTAGTGGGGGAGAATTGTAACGCCCGTGTTCCAGAAAAGGGGAATTTTGGTCGGGAAAGTTACAGAGGGATCGTATCAATGTGCTTTGATACAATTGGGTTGACGGAAATGTGATCTCTTTCTTTGGAGTCAATCCTAAGTGTTTCGGGAATGGAGTTTTCTAGGGAATGGGAAGAGGATTGATCGAGGCTCGAAAAGTCAGAGTTTGACCAGGAAAGAGAGAGGATCGATCGATCCGTTGGTGGATCGAGCGATCCGGTGGTGGATAGATCGATCCCGTGGTTGGTCGATCGATCTGTGGCTCGATCGTTGAGTGGTTTTGGGGGTGGATCGACCGATCCATGTTGTGGATCGATCGATCTACCGGGCCGTTGTGTTGGCTTGTGAAGGTGTGGATCGATCGATCTGGGTCTGGATCGATCGATCTGGCACAGGGGAGGTGCGGATCGACCGATCCAGGAGTGGATCGATCCATCCATCTCTGTCGGCAGTGGTATTTAGTGGATTTTCTTCCACTTGTATCGTGTTTTCTTCTTCCTCTTTCGGTCTTTTGGGACTCTTGGCGGTTCTGGAGGCTGAGGGAAGCTCGAGAGAGTGGAGGAGAGAAGGGAGGAAGCTTGAGAGGCTTGGTGGTTGCTTAAGGAAGCTTGAAGCTTGGTGGAGCTTGGTGGAGCTTGGAAGAGATGGAGATCGGTTTGCAGGGGCGAGGAGGGAGAGAGGGATTTCGTCCCTGAGCTTGTGGAGCTGTTCTTCGTCTGAATCGATCCGAATCTAAGGTGAATGCGCAACCATGAGTTAATCTAAGCATTGAGTTGGTGTTTGTGTGTTTTGGTGGTGTTGAGTTGGATTCTTGAGGAATCCATGAGTTGGTTGCTTGTTACCTTGGTGTTTGGGGTGGGTTTGTGCCTAATCGTTTGTAGGAAGCAAGGTGGAGGCCCTGAGTGGTCGTTGGTCATGTGTGGCCGTGGAGGAAATCGAGATCGGAGTTGCAGGGGGTGGTGGATCGATCGATCGGGGGTTGGATCGATCGATCCATTACCTGTAAGTCGTGGGTCTCGAGAGGTGTGGATCGATCGATCCATGCTTTGGATCGATCGATCTGGTCGTGCGTTGGATCGATCGATCGGGTGTTGGACCGATCGATCCAGAGCAGGTTGGTTGGATCGATCGATTCATGCGTGGATCGATCGATCCTTGTTTGTTTTTGTTGCCTGTGTTTGTTTGCTTGGCGTTGTGAGCGGTTTGTGATCTCGTGCTTGTGTGTATAACTCGTAGATGGGACGACCGCCTCACTAAGTATTTGTGATAATACTTACGCATCTCTCTGTGTGTTTTTGAGTTGCAGGTAAAGATAAAGTTTGATCGTGGAATCAAGGCGATGAGGAGGAGGATGATTTAGGACTCGGTATTGTATGTTGTTGATCGTAGTTTATTGTTTTCATAAATGCGAATTTTGTATTGATGCTTTATGCGGAGTTAAAGCATGTATTGGATAGTTGTGTGAAGTTTCTGTTAGACTCGTGGTATAATTAATATTATGGGGTATTAATTATGGTTTTCCTTATTTAAAGCGGGTTGGGTCGTCTCAAGCGCTGTCAGAGCGTTTAAGGAAACGCTATAGTAGATGAATCATAGCATTTATCGACCGCCATTAATACACACATTTCTTGTAGTGGTATTGTTAAGAAAAATACTGAGGAAAACAAAGGTTAGGTTGAGTTTGGAATGTTGTTAGATCTGAGTGAAAGGATAGCTATGTACCCCCTAGTTAGTCCTTGTCTAACTGTGATTTTGCGACATGATTTGCATCCTAGATTTTTAGGATAACCAAAACGCTTGAGCCAACATAAAAGATCCTTATAACCAAGAAAATTGTCCTGTTCGATATTTCCTTTGTGAGAGTGCACACACTTTTTAATGAAAGGCAAAATGTTAAGTTCATTGACTCCGAGAGGTCTTTGTGATCTCAAGATTTAGAGTATAGGCTATTGCCAAACCCATGGTCAAGTACATAAAGTAATGATATAATGCATTTTTGGCGCATTCTAACCTTTGTTTTGTAGGTCTTTATCGAGTCTTTTATTTTATTTTGAGTCATTTTAGGTCTACAAGGTGGCTGCAATGGAGGATTAGAGCTCATGAAGAGACTTGGCGAAAATGGAGGAAAAGTGAAGGTTTTTGGAAAGTTTTGAAGAAGGGAGCACCCGCTCCTCAATGGAGCACCTGCTCCCGCGGAAGATTTATTTTTGGAAATTACATTAAACATAATTTTCGCCACCTAGGGTTTTCCCTAATAAGTCCCAGCCGCCCCAGACCCCGGAGGGGACTCAATTATCGACCTTTTCTTCTAGTTTTGAGAGAGAGAGAGAACTCGTGAGAGAGGGAGACCATTGTTTTGATCTTTTGTAAGATTTGAGGATTGTCTTCCACCATTTTGAGAAGATTTTTAAAACTCTTACCTCTTGTTTTATTTTATCATGAATTCTTTTGCATATCTCGCTGTTATTCGATTTGCCATGTCTGAGTAGTTTTTCTAGTTAGGTTAAGGGTTTCAAAGGGATTAGAGATTCATGAACTAAGCATAAATAGGATCATATATATATATCTATTGATATCTTCATCTATTGTTGTTTTTAACGCATAGACTAGCTTGATCACCTAACCTTTGATCTTAGGTTTAATTTACTCATCAGAAGTGTTGTAAATTGCTTGAAAGAATATAGATGGGCGATTTGTCCTTAGCCAACGACAGTTGATGGTAAGGCAAGTTGTGAACAAATCGATCCCATTCGCTTTAATGCTTGTCATTCTTTGTAACCTCAAACGACAGTTTAGAGTGTTAGATTGATTGATAAAGTGGTTGATACCACGACAGTGGATCCTCTTATTTTTATGGTTGAGTTCTAGATTGGTTCTAAATTATTATCCTGAATAATTGCTTGGTTCTAGATGATCTAATCCCCGAGATAATTCCTCTTAGTCTAACGCCTTTATTAATATTTGTTTAACCAATTTTATTTACTTACTTGCTATTGTGATAAACCAAACCTAAAACAAACTTGATCGCTTAGCTGAAATTGTGTTACAAAAGATTAGAGTGTATTGATGGTCCCTTGAACGAATCTCTCACTATTCTACAATAGAGCAAAACGCTTGTCTATCAATTGGCGCCGTTGCAACGGAGACCAACTCGATACCTCTAGTTTTACTATACGGTTTCAGACTAAGTTTACTAATTTGTTCTTTTTCTTCTCTTGCGTGTGTTTCAGGTGCATGGACTCAAGGTCAACAAGGAGCAATCATCAAATATCCCTTCTGAGCTTGAGTAACACGGAACTTGCAAGAATTAAACGAGGCAAAAGACGAACAAAGCCTACACCCGTCGACATGGGCGAACAAGGCAATGATGATATGGCGGCTGAGCTGCAAAGGTTGCAAGAGTAGATGGCTTAGATGCAGCAGCAACATGTGCGCAAACAACAACAGCAACGCGCCCGTGAACAGCAACTTGCTATTGGGGACATGGACAATCCTCATGCCTTCTACAGGAACAGATCTGCTATTGTTCCACCTGCTGTTGAGAGGCAACACTATGAGATTAAGCCTCAGATGATATCGCTGGTCAAGCAGCACTTGTTCCATGGACTTCCTGCAGAAATTCCAATGGACCATATAGAGAACTTTGAGGAGATCTGCTCCACAACGAGTTCTAATGGGATGAATCCAGACTTCATAAAGTGTAAGCTTTTCCCTTTTTCACTTGCAGACAAAGCTTCTCGATGGCTCAAGTCTCTATCCGCTGGATCCATCACGAATTGGACACAATGTAGAGTAGGTTTCTTGGACCACTTCTACACGAAAACCAAGACGATGGGCTTAAAGAACAAGATCTCCACGTTTCAGCAATATTCTGGAGAGTCTTTTGTGAGGAATGGGAACGATTCAAAGAATACAGAAGAGAGTGTCCATACCATGGGTTTACCGATGAGAACTTGCTGGGTATTTTCTATGATGGTGTTGATTGGGATTATAGGAATGCTTTGATTGCTGCGAGTGATGGTGATTTTATGACTAAGACCAGAGATGGTGCTTACAAGCTTATTGAAAACTTGGCTGCAAGTTCCAGCAGCAAGTCTCAAGAGTATGATAGAACCAAGAAAACTGGTGGTATGGATTCTCAAAAGATCGATGACCTTACGGCTAAGGTTAACTTGTTGCTCAAGGGGAACCAAAGGATGGTTCATTTTGCTGATGAGAATGGTGAATCACTTTCTGAGATGAGTGAAGAAGGAGATTATGGACAGCAAGAGGTCAGCTATGTGAGTGGTCAAGGGTTTGTGCGAAACTGTAGATTCAACCAGAACTATAGGAGTCACCCAAACTTCTCCTATAGGAGTACAAACGTTGAGAACCCACATGACCAGGGCTATCCGCAACAAACTGGTTTCCAAAACCAGAAACCTCAGGTTTCCAGAAGAGTTTTCCTCAGGGTTTCCAGGGCAAAACGTTCCTACCTTACCAAGGTCAGAATAAGTTTCAAGGGGGAGTTCAGCAAAAACCACAGTTTACTAACTTTCATGCTCCTGCGAGTTCTGGAAGTACTTCTAAGGATGAACTAAAGGGTATGATGCAGCAGCTGATGGCTAATCAACATAAATCTGCCACTGAAATCAACACAAAGGTAGATAGCATGTACTATGATCTCAATGGTAGGCTTGAAGCTGTTTGCAATCATGTGAAGAAGCTTGATACGCAAGTTGGTCAAACTGCTGAGGTAATTAGGAGGCCACAAGGAGTACTGCCAGGAAAACCAGTTGCAAACACCAGAGAGTTTGTGACTACAGTTGAACTAAGAAATTGAAGGGTTCTACCACCGGTTATGAGGGATAACGCTGAAAGTTACCCAGAAGAAGGAGCACCTGCTCCAGATGAGGAAAATAATGAAGAAGTTGCTGAACCGACTCGTAAGGTACTTCGACCAAATGAGCTTTTTGATAAGATTATTTTTCATGTCTACAAACCTCCAGTTCCTTATCCAGTTCCCCCAAGGAAATCTCAAAAGGATTTGGAAGAGGCAAAGTGCGAGGAAATGTTGAAGGATTTGACTATTAAGCTCCCTTTGGTAGATGTGATTCAGATGATACCAGCTATGAAGAAGTATGTTAAGGGTCTGGTTACGGAAAAGATTTCTTCAGAACCTGTAATGGTATCTAAGAATTGTAGTGCTGTGGTACAAAACAACTTGCCTAAGAAGCAAGATGACCCAGGAAAATTTGTCCTATCTGTGCAGATTGGTCATATGAGATTCGCTCGTTCTCTATGCGATTTGAGTTCGGGCGTGAACCTCATGCCATATTCGGTTGCTAGGAAACTAGGGTACAAAAATTTCAAGCCAATGAAAATTTCATTGGTGTTTGCTGACATGTCAAGATTGGCAACACTTTGATTCCAACAGATTTTGTAGTGCTGGAACTTGATGAGGAACCAAAGGATCCCTTGATTTTGGGACGTCCTTTCTTGCGCACAGCTGGTGCGAATATTGATGTGCGGAATGATACAATAGGTCTCCACGTGGGGGACATTATCATGGAATTTGAGTTGGATAGAATGCTCAAAAAACCAACCATTGATGGGCAAACTTTTTCCATAGAAGATAATCTCGAAGTCTCTGAGGGAGAGGTTGAAGAGATTTTGGCTGATGATCCGTTGGATGTACCTTTGAAAAAGGCTGAGGGTGAGCATGGGTACTTGAGTGAGGACACAGTTGGGTTTGCAAGGATGTTGGATTCTAGCCAAGCGATGGACAAATCAATTGGGTTTTTGAACTTTAGAACAGAAGATGCTGATGGAGCACTTGCTAGAACTTGCAGCCAAGTTTTCAATAAGCTTGTAGGCACCGTCTCTGGTCCTTGTCATAAAATCACCATCACTAGCAGCATTCAAAGCGTTTCTATAGTCCCAATCGACACCATCATAGAAAATACCCAGTAAGTTCTCATCGGTAAACCCATGGTGTGGACACTCTCTTCTGTATTCCTTAAATCGTTCCCATGCCTCACAAAAGACTCTCCTGGATGTTGCTGAAAGTTGGAGATCTTGTTCTTTAAGCTCGCGGTCTTGGTTTTGGTGTAGAAGTGGTCCAAGAACGCTGCTCTACATTGTGTCCAAGTTGTGATGGATCCAGCGGGTAGAGATTTGAGCCATCTAGAAGCTTTATCCACAAGTGAGAAAGGGAAAAGCTTACACTTTATGAAATCCGGGTTCATTCCATTAGAACTCGTTGTGGAGCAGATCTCCTCAAAGTTCTCTATATGGTCCATTGGAATTTCTGCGGGAAGTCCATGGAATAAATGTTGTTTGACCAGCGATATCATCTGAGGCTTAATCTCATAATCTTGCCTCTCAACAACAGGTGGAACAATAGCGGATCTGTTCCTATAGAAGACGTGAGAATTGTCCATATCCCCTATAGCACGTTGTTGTTCACGAGCACGTTGATGTTGTTGAACGTGCTCGTGTTGCTGCTGCATTTGAGCCATCTGCTCTTGCAACCTTTGTAGTTCAGCCACCATTTTGCCGTCTCCTTGTTCACCCATGTCGACGAGATTGGACCTGGTTCTTCTATTGGTTCGTTCTAGTCTTGCGAGTTCCGTGTTGCTCAAGATTACAAGGGGTGATGGACGATTTCTCCTTGTTGACAATGAGTTCATGCACCGACAGTTACCCTTCCGCGGAGCAGGTACTGGAAGAAGGTGCTCTGGAAGTGGGAGCAGGTGCTCATGAAACACACGCAAGAAAAGGAAAAAAAAAGGAGTAAGTAAACTTAGTCTGAAACCGTACATTAAAACTAGAGGTATCGAGTTGGCCCCCGTCGCAACGGCGCCAATTGATAAACTGGTCTCTTTTGTTATTTAACTGAGAGCGGGTGCTCCGCTGAGAGCAGGTGCTCTTTTGTAGTGATAGTGAGGTTCGTTCAAAGGAACCAGCAATACACTCTAATCTTTTGCATTACAAATTTCAGCTAAGCGATCAAGTTTGTTTGTTGGTTGTCACAATAGAAAGCAAGTATATAAAATTGGTTTTAACAAATGATAATAAAGACGTTAAGCTAAGGGAATTTATCTCGGGAATTAGATCATTTAGAACCAAGCAATTATTCAGGATAATGATTTAGAACCAATCTAGAACTCAACCATAAAAATAGGAGGATCCACTGTCGTGGTATCAACCTCTTTATCAATCAATCTAACACCCTAAACTGTCGTTTGAGGTTACAAAGAAAGACAAACATTACAAAGAATGGGATCGATATGTTCACAATTTGCCTTAACATCAACTGTCGTTGGCTAAGGACAAATCGCCCATCTATGTTCTTTCAAGCAATTCACAACACTTTTGATGAGTGAATTAAACCTAAAATCAAAGGCTAGGTGATCAAGCTAGTCTAGGCATTAAGAACAACAATAGATGAAGATATCAAATAATAAGAAATCATATTTATGCTTTAGTTCATAAATCCCTAATCTCCTTGAATCACTTAACTTAACTAAATTAACTACTCAAGCATATTAGAGTAAAGAACAACAAGAAAGATAAAAGAGTTCATAATAAAAATAAAATAGATAAGAGTTTAGACAATCTTCAATCCAAATTAAGAACAAGAAAAGCGTTGGCAAAAACTGAGAAAGAGGAAAAGAAAAACAAAAAGTCTTTTATTATTTTTACAAGAATTCCCAGAGGAAAGCGTAAGTGTCTCTTGTCTTCCGTCTCCCCTTTTAAGTGGAATGTTTTTCTCCTTTTTAAAACCATTGTGCCTAGTGGAGACACACAAAGTGCACACTTATTAAAATCCACTTTTCTCTTTTCTTAGTTAAACTAAGGTTTCTTTTTAGCACACTTTCTACTTTAGACTTATATGATAATAGTAATAATATATAAGTCTTGGTTGGAAGAAGTGGTGGAAAAGTCTAAGTGGGCTTAATTATTTAATTGAGACTTTGCCGTCAATTGCCTTTCTTTGCTGGACAGGTTTCGGGAGCAGGTGGTGAATGCAGGAGCAGGTGCTCCTTCATCTGGAGCAGGTCGTGGGTGCTCCATTCATCGAAACCTTTTAGAAAATCTTCACTTTTCTTCTATTTTCGCCAAGTCTCTTTGTGAGTTACAATTCTCCATTCTAGCCACTTTTAGACCTGAAATGACTCAAGATAAAATATAAGACTCGATAAAAACCTATAAAACAAGGGTTAGAATGCGCCAAAAACGCATTATATCAATTCCCCCAGACTTAAATCTTTGTTTGTCCTCAAACAAATTCAAGACCAAGTAAGAGAGAAAAGTTTGAAAACATGGGAACCTTTTCACCCTCAGTGAACCGAGCAAATAACCTTCAATATGCAGACCACATAATCCAGAATATTAATAGCAAAACTTTACCAAAAATCTCCCAATACATTCTCAACCTAGTTCCATTTTCCAAACATAAACTCTTCACATTCATTAAAGGTTGCGTGAGCTTCTCGCTATAAACACTATTCAGGGTAGACGACGCTAAGGGATTTAAGGCTATTTAGAAGTGGAGTTTAGAGTGTTTAAGGATTACCCGGCGCTCGTAGAGGATGCAAGATATCGCACAAAATTGCAAGAGAGAATGGGTTCATTTAAGTTCCACATTCTCTAAACCACTCTTTCCTTCTTCAATCCCTCTAACTTCTCATCTAGCCATCATCCTTCTTGGGCACACTCACTGTGCAGAGAGACACCTTTTCTATTTCATAAACTTACCCTTCTTCATCATCGAAAATTTTAAATTTTAAATTTTTTTTTTTTTTTTTTTTAAATATGACGATGAAGAGGGTTTCAATTACAAGCATGTGTCTCTCAGGCACGAAGATAATCAGAGTTGTTGTACATACCCAAGTGGAGTTCGTCATTGTCATTCCTTCCTTATTGAATTTTGTCCCACCCCTTAGTAAACCATCTTCTAAAAAGTGGAGCGGGTGCTCTCAGTGGGAGCAGGTCGCTGGTGCTCTGTTCTTTAGAAAGAGTGATTTTAGAAACTGCGTTGACCCATGTCTCTCCGGCCCTTTTGCACATATCTGCACATATGTAAGTGAAGTAGCAAGAGTGCAAACGGTCTGAAAAGAGGTATGGTTTAAGGAAGATACTAGCTAAAAATGAGCTAGCTATTCAGGAACAACAAGAGTGATACAAGGAATAAGGAGTCCTGAATATGATTTGTTTCCCTAATCTAGTGTTAATAGCGAGAAGAATTCAGTCAATATTAGGTTCAAATATGATGAGAGTTTATATTTTTCTGATGAAACCTGGAAGGTAGGATATTGAAGTGTTCCAACTGTTCCATGCACTCAATATTCTGAAAAATGGTCACTAGAGAGAAGGTTAATCATCCTAGAGATGGCTAATTCCCAACAAAGTTTTGACTCAATAAAACAAAATAAAAACTGACTCAAAGAAAAGAAAACAATCCAAAATAAACATAATTAGTAGCAACTCTCCACAGACTTAATTCACACCGTCTCGGTGTGAGAATAAACCAAGGGAGAGGGAAACAACTAAACAAAAATAGATAGAAAAACATAAAATAAATAGTTCATGGTGAATACACAGTGGGGATAGAGGTGCGAGAGCTAGTCGCTGGTTGTCTAACCTCTTAGTGGGTCTTAATTCAAAATTTGAATTTTTACCCTAGGGAGCAGGTGCTCCTAATTTTGTGAGAGGTGTTCTGAAAGGAGCAGGTGCTCCGTTTTATTGTAGGGGTGCTCCCTCATCTCTGTTACCTGGGTTGCGGATCGAACGATCTATATGTCGATCGATCGATCTGATTCTGAATCGATCGATCCGTCATGGCTGGGTCGATCTGTAGGTCTACCGGTGATTCTGCTTTGAAGGTACAACTCCGCTAGAAGGTGCTCTCAAATGAGCAGGTGCTCCGTTTTTTTTTTTTTTTAAAAAAAAAAAACTGAAACAAAGACAACTAAAACTAAAAGTTAGAAATATAAGAAATCAAAATCAAAAAGTTAGAACACGTACCAGTGGGTTGCCTCCCACCAAGCGCTTGGTTAAAGTCACTAGCTTGACTCGTTTAGCCATTTTAGGCTTGAGGTGCATCACCTAAGGGGATAAATCCACCTTCGGCTCGGTTTGTGTCAGCAAGATATGACTTGAACCGCTGACCATTGACCACAAATTCATTGCCTTTGGTGTCCAGCAACACCACAGCTCCATAGGGAAGTGTGTCATTAAGAGGTACCTCATTATCAACTTTCATGCGAGATAGATGATCAACAACCCCATTCTCGCTCCCTATCTTGTCAACAATCTGCAAATCAAACTCTAATAGCAAAAGTATCCACCTCAAAAACCTAATTAACCATCTTAGCCAAGCTGGTAGAGTTTTGAGTTGGAGCTTAGGATCTCTTAATTCACTCCAAGGACCATCAATAGAGTTTTCGGGAGTAGGTTCTTTTTCTGGAGCAAGTGCTCCGTCAGCATCTTCTGTTCTAAAGTTCAAAAACCCAATTGATTTGTCCATCGCTTGGCTAGAATCTAACATCCTTGCAAACCCAACTGTGTCCTCACTCAAGTACCCATGCTCACCCTCAGCCTTTGTCAAAGGTACATCCAACGGATCATCAGCCAAAATCTCTTCAACCTCTCCCTCAGAGACTTCGAGATTATCTTCTATGGAAAAAGTTTGCCCATCAATGGTTGGCTTTTTAAGCATTCTATCCATCTCAAATTCCATGATAATTTCCCCCAGGTGGAGACCTATTGTATCATTCCGCACATCAATATTCGCACCAGCTGTGCGCAAGAAAGGACGTCCCAAAATCAAGGGATCCTTTGGTTCCTCATCAAGTTCCAGCACTACAAAATCTGCTGGAATCAAAGTGTTGCCAATCTTGACATGTAAATCCTCAAGAATCCCAACGGGTAGCTTTACTGACCTATCAACAAACACCAATGAAATACTTGTTGGCTTAAATCTTGTATATCCAAGTTTCCTAGCAATCGAGTATGGCATGAGGTTCACAGCTGAACCTAAATCACATAAAGAGCAAGGGAATTGTGTAGGACCAATTTGCACCGATAGAATAAAATTCCCTAGGTCCTCTTGTTTCTTCATCATCTTGTTTTATAGCACAGCACTACAGTTTTTAGTCACCATCATGGCGCTTTGTTCTAAAGAAACATTTCTTGTAACTCGACCCTTAACATACTTCTTCATAGCCGGCAGCATCTGAATTTCATTCGCTTGAGGGAGCTTGATTGTCAAATCCTCCAACATCTCCTTACACTTCGCTTCTTCTAAATCACGTTGAGATTTCTTTGGAGGAACTGGGTAAGGAACTGGAGGTCTGTAGACACGAGAACAAGCCCTATCAACAAGCTCATTTGGTCGAAGTACCTTAGGAGTTGGTTCAACAACGTTTTCATTTTTTTCTCGTCAGGAGCAGGTGCTCCGTTTTCAGGAGCAGGTGCTCCGTTTAAATTTCTGGGCAACTTTCAGCAGTTGCCCTTACAACCGGTGGTAGAACCGTTCCACACCTTATCTCAATTGCATTCACAGCCTCTCTGGGGTTTGCAACTGATTTACCTGAGAGTACTCCTTTTGGCCTTTTGATTGCCTCAGCGGTTTGAGCAACTTGAGTATCAAGCTTCTTCACATGATTACAAACAGCTTCAAGTCTACCATTCAGATCGGAGTACATGGTGTCTACCTTTGTGTTGATTTCAGTGGCAGATTTTTGTTGATTAACGATAAGCTGTTGCATCATACCCTTCAGTTTATCATGAGAAGTACTTCCAGAGCTCGCAGGAGCCTGAAAGTTGTTAAACTGTGGTTTCTGTTGAACTCCCCCTTGAAACTGATTTTGACTTTGGTAAGGCATAAACGTTTTATCTTGGAAACCCAGAGGAAAACTCTTCTGAAAACTTTGATCCTGAGGTTTATGGTTTTGGAGACCAGCTTGTTGTGGATAAAACTGGTCTTGTGGATTCTCAACGTTTCTGCTTATATAAGAGAAGTTTGGGTGACTCCTATAATTCTGGTTGAACCCACGGTTTTGTACAAACTCTTGACCATTTACAAAGCTGACCTCTTGCCGATCATGATATCCTTCATTCATCTCCTCAGAAAATGGGTCACCATTCTTATCAGCAAAATGAACCATCCTCTGGTTCTCTTTTAGCAACAAGTTGACCTTAGCTGTAAGGTTATCAATCTTTTGGGAATCCATACCACCAGTTTTCCTGGTTCTATCATATTCTTGAGACCTGCTGCTAGAACTTGCAGCCAAGTTTTCAATAAGCTTGTAGGCACCGTCTTTGGTCCTTGTCATAAAATCACCATCACTAGCAGCATTCAAAGCGTTTCTATAGTCCCAATCGACACCATCATAGAAAATACCCAGCAAGTTCTCATCGGTAAACCCATGGTGTGGACACTCTCTTCTGTATTCCTTAAATCGTTCCCATGCCTCACAAAAAGACTCTCCTGGATGTTGCTGAAAGTTGGAGATCTTGTTCTTTAAACTCGCGGTCTTGGTTTTGGTGTAGAAGTGGTCCAAGAACGCTGCTCTACATTGTGTCCAAGTTGTGATGGATCCAGCGGGTAGAGATTTGAGCCATCTAGAAGCTTTATCTGCAAGTGAGAAAGGGAAAAGCTTACACTTTATGAAATCCGGGTTTATTCCATTAGAACTCGTTGTAGAGCAGATCTCCTCAAAGTTCTCTATATGGTCCATTGGAATTTCTGCGGGAAGTCCATGGAATAAATGTTGCTTGACCAGCGATATCATCTGAGGCTTAATCTCATAATCTTGCCTCTCAACAACAGGTGGAACAATAGCGGATCTGTTCCTATAGAAGGCGTAAGGATTGTCCATATCCCATATACCACGTTGTTGTTCACGAGCACGTTGATATTGTTGAACGCGCGCGTGTTGCTGCTGCATTTGAGCCATCTGCTCTTGCAACCTTTGTAGTTCAGCCGCCATTTCGCCGTCTCCTTGTTCACCCATGTCGACGAGATTGGACCTGGTTCTTCTATTGGTTCGTTCTAGTCTTGCGAGTTCCGTGTTGCTCAAGATTACAAGGGGTGATGGACGATTTCTCCGTGTTGACTTTGAATTCATGCACCGACAGTTACCCTTCCGCGGAGCAGGTACTGGAAGAAGGTGCTCTGGAAGTGGAAGCAGGTGCTCCTGAAACACACGCAAGAAAAGGAAAAAAAAAACGAGTAAGTAAACTTAGTCTGAAACTGTACATTAAAACTAGAGGTATCGAGTTGGTCCCTGATAATCTGTTTTTGCTATCAATTGCCTAATGCATTATCATGCCATTGCAATACAATAGGTGTCAATCCAATTGGGTGTGATGCTAACATATAAGATTTGATCAAATCAGTTAAGTCAAGCCAAGCAATATGTTTGTTTGATCACAAAAGTATCAGTTCTCAAGTTCGTGGAATTGTGTTTCCCATACCACAGAAGTGATATCGAGTACGAGATCCGGCCAGTAATCTGAACCGTTTCAGACCGTAGTCTTTAATCTCTAGGATCTCTCCATTACTCATTAAGGGTTTCCATCCGATAAACCGGAAAACAATATCGGTTTGGACTTAAATCAACAGAAAGCATAAATTATAATCTAACAAAGCAATGGTTGTAACTAACATAAGCTAACAAACAACAGAATGAAAGACTAACAAAAGCAGAGCATTAATGATATGAGAACTAGTAAACAAGGAAACAGAATGATACTAGGAAGTAAAAGATCCTAAGGATGGGGGTAATGGGTCAGCAACTCTTCTTCAATCAACCTAGGTGTTTAACAAACTCAAAGATGAACTAACCCCTAGACAATAGACTCAGAAGTTGATTAATTCATTCTCATGATAGAAACCATCAAGCTAAGCTAATTTCAGACCTAATTCTCATTAGCGAAATCTAACCTAACAGGCAGTAAGACTCAGTCTATTAAAGCTAATTAACACTCTAGACATCTAATCTCTTAGGCTAGAAATGTAAATCTATGGAATTAGTTGGTTCAGACATTTCATGACACACTTTTTGAGGGTGGAAATGTCTGGATTCTAATTCCAAATGATCAGAAAGGAACTAGCATTAAGGACACTAATCCATAAGGGATTCATGGAATCATAAGCTTAAACGACCTAGGAGACCAAAGATTTGCCACTAACCTATCCCATCCTCAAGAACCCTATAAGACTACTCAGAAATCATGAAGAACATCAAGAACACAAACCCAGAAAATACTATAACATGCATAATCCGAAAGATAAAGATGAAAAGAGCTATAAGTGACAAAGAAACAACAATAGAAACTAAATATAATGGAAAGAGTCTAGACTTCAAACAAGAACATAAACCCAGAAAATTATAAAACTTGTAATAAGAATAGACAAGGGTATGGAGACTAACAATTACCAAAGAAACTATATCAAAACCTTAACAACTACTAAGATAATTACTTAGAACATATGAAGAACATGAAGAACATGAAGAACACAAACCCAGAATTTATTAAAACTTGTAATAGAGATAGACAAAGTTATGGAGATTAATAACTAGCAAAAGAAGTATAACAAAAACTTAATAACTTAGAAGAAATCTCAATTACAAAATAAGATGTTCTTGGTGAAAATATAGAGAAAACCTAGGCAAGAAAACGTATCTCTCAACAAATGGCTTAAAGGGAGTATTTATAGAGAAGTTTGCAAAACCCTAAAACAGAAGAGGACAAGATAGATGTCGGCAGTTTGACTCGATCGGTTTGATCGAGTCGTGTGGTCGAGTCAGTTAAGTGGCCCATGCCTTGGCTCGTTCTGGAATTGCACTCGATCAGCTTGGTCGAGTGGGTGATCGAGCACTTGACTTGGCTCGTTCTGGAAGTGCACTCGATCAGCTTGGTCGAGTGGGTGATCGAGCACTTGACTTGGCTCGTTCTGGAAGTGCACTCGATCAGCTTGGTCGAGTGGGTGATCGAGCTTCCTTCGTGTGTCTTGAGTTTGCACTCGATCCACTCGATCGAGTCAGTGATCGAGTCGCTTCCTTATTCTGCATCCTTTGACTCTATCAAGCAGGTCGAGTGGCCGGTCGAGTCACTTTCTTCCTTTGCATCCTGTGCTTTTTGACCGATCCTTGTCCATGTAACAAATCTCCATTCGTCCCTTAATCCATAAGTGACTCCATATCACCTGTTTCAACACCTTATGCATGATATGTATGCAATGCCGATGCAAGAATGCCTAAGTATGCAAAACAGAAGTAAGTGACTCTAAATGGTGCAAATGAAAGAGGAAACTATGCGAAATGAGTTATCAATGTATGCTTAAAACAGGTAAATTACAGAGATATCAACTCCCCCATACTTATTCTTTGCTTGCCCTCAAGCAATCAATCAAGACAAAAGTAGGAGAAGAAGTTGAAGGTGGGATTTCAGAACCAAAACATGCTGATAGAAATGATAAGATCAATGTCCAAGGTAATAGTTCTAAAATGCAATGTGAGTGAGTTCGTCTTATAAAACTTTAGCCATACTCTTCACAACACAATCTGATTTCAGTCTCAACCTACACATGCATTCAAATCAACCAATCCCTTTAACATTCATTAAGCATAAACTGTAAATCAAGCTATGCACATTCAATGAACTCATTTGGCTAAGGGTAAGGTTAAGAGACAAGATGGTCCATCCATGTATGGGTTAAGCAATTCATAACAAGGGTCTCTCAAGAAAAGAACTGAGCTTTAGTAGAATGCTAAAGGTAAGGGCCAACCTATGCATACAAGAACAGAATTCCATCTACCCAATGATTCAAAAGCTTATTTCAGCTTTCCTATTTCTACCCTTTCTCATTAGATTTTCTTTTCAGCTCAACCTTTTAATTGTTCTTACTCTTAAAAGAGGTTTCTTTCTCAAAATACGTTTATCACTTCTAGCGGATTTAGGTTTTTATTATTAACTTTGGTTCTCTTTTCTTTCTTTTTCCTAGAACCATTCATTTCAATATTTTCCAAATCCTTCACTAGAACAACCAGCTTTCTTCTCTTTAAACCTCTCCTTAGAGTTCTTAAACTTTGCTTTCTTTCTCTTTTTCCAATCTTTTCTTTGAAGCTCAACCCATCCCAAACGCAGAATCAAGTTCCTATCTAGCTCTATCTAACCCAAACAAAAACGTGATAGAACTACACAGGATGCTATTCTTGTCGGCTCAAACCTAACACTTTCTACCAAGCTCAATCCGAAAATAGGCCTAACACTCAGAAATCACAATTGGCTTGAAAGATGGATAGGGTAAGGGTGTGGAAAACTGTTCCAATAATGGGAATCAGCTACTTGGATAAGCAAGAGTGGTAAAATGGTGAAAGAAAATCCAAGTATGCATATGTGTATCCATGAGTTCAGATTCAATGCATAGGTATGATAATTATGAATCAAGTTCTTGGTTCAAGTAGATAGGGAAAGGTATCAAATCACAGCATGTTTTAATTCAGATGAAATCAATTTGTGCATTCAAAACATGGTGCTATCTTATACTCGAACTCATTCAATAGGCATTAGACAACTAGTAACTTGGGCATTGATGTTTAAGTAATAAATCAGCAAGCATGCAAGGTTGTAATCATCATAATCCCTTATGCAAATGTATCTAAATGAACACTCTTTTTTTTTATTATTATTTTTTTTTTTTTTCGATAATTTTTCAAATTTTTATGGGTTTTCTATGCTTTAGATGATATGCAAACACATCTTAAATCCTCCCCCAAACTTAAATTACACAATCTCTTGTGTAATAAAAATTCGAAAAACGATATAAGGATCAACAACAAAAACAATAAACATGCTATGGATAGTACAATGATAGGGTGAAGAAATTAGCTTATGGATTGGTGAAGTAGGAGGTGACTAATGCGTCCACGGTCTCTTTTGTGTAGTCGGACTCGTGTGCGTCATCCAGAGACCACTCGATCACTGACTCGACCACCGACTCGATCGCCGGTTCGAGTGCTCGATCGAGTCGAGTGGTGGAGCTCGATCGCGACTTCCGTTTCTCTCGGTCACCTCTTTTCTTCCTTTGCCTAGGTTCAACAGAGGATGATCTGGGAGGTTCCATGGTCATGGCTTGGCTTGGCTCCATTCTCAAAGAGCTGCTTCTTTTCAACTTGCTTGACCTATGCTTTGCTTTCCTTGAAGATGATCCAGCAACCTTACCTTGGAGTTCCTTGATTTGATCCTTCATTTCACTCATAGAACCAGATAGTTCCTTGACCGTCCTCTTCAAAGTCTTAATGGTTTTGTCTTGGAACTTATTCCACTTTTGAAGGATGCTGAGGTGCTTGTGAGCTTCCTTTAGGCCTTGGCTTTGCCTTGAATCTGTGGAGTAATCCTGGAAATGGAAGATGTTTGGTGCATACTCCTCCAGTTCGTCCACTTCTTCCTCTTCTTGTTCTGGTTCCTCTGCTTCTTGAATGATTTCGGCCTGAGGCACGTAGAGGAGGTCTGTTGGTGGCCAAAAGTCGATGTTGTTTCCGGTCCTGATCTTTGTGGAGGTTGTGTTGGGGAGAATCATCCGAGCATCACCAACAGCTGGGTGAACAAATTTGTAGAGGTAGCATTCATTCATCCTTTCGTTGTCTAGGAAATGGGTTCGTGTTAGATGCGGAATGTCTATCCATCTAGGATTGTGCTCCATTGAACTAAGCTCCACACCACATGCGACTAGGATTGGGGTAACTATGCCGCCAATACTCAGCTGCCCTTGCTACCCTTCTTGTGCAACCGTAGTGCCCAATCTCGGTAATACATCATCTGATCAATCACAACGCTCGAAAGGCTTGTATCGGACCTATCTCCCTTTAGAACCGTGCCATCCCTGGTGCAGTTTAGGATTCCTCCAAGAGCCAAATCAAGCATTTGTAGCTCTCCGTCGTTTATGTTTCCCGTGACCTTCCTAGGAAAGAGAGTGCTAGCAATAGATTTGTGTAAGTACCTCAAAACGGGGCTTCTGATCTGTGCACTCTTTGATCTAGAAGAAGAGTATTTTCCATTTCCATTTCAAAAAAGAAGCTAGAAGCTCACGTTTGTCAAAATCTTGGACAGTTCCCGTCCCGCTTGGAAATCCATACACATGGTCTATCGCCTTGAAAGTGAGCGAGTATTGTTTGTTTCTGACCGTGAACGTGATGAAGCCTAAACCACCATCTGAGATGTAATCCGGCTTGTCCTCATAGAAGTGTACCCTTAAAGAGGCTAAGAAGTAGCAGGTTTCATCTTCGTAAGCTTCCATGTTTAGTTTCATGAATGTGTCCAGGTGACACATTTCGAACAAGAACTCAACATCTCTCTTGATGCCTAGCTTCTTCATTGTCTCCGGATGTGGAAAACGGGTGCCAGCAAATATCATTCCTTTGAAGATTTTGTAGAGCTCTTCTGTGGAAAGTTTATTCTTTCCTTTGCTTCGTGGTTGCTCATCTTCCTCTTCTTCTTCTTCCATTGATTCTACCGGACGTTTTCCCCTTGCTATGGCATTCCTTTCTCTTGAATATTCGTCAGCCATGGGTGGTTCTTCTTCGCCTTCAGCAAATGCCATAGGCTCAGCTTCTCGACCTTGAGCTCGACCACTAGCTCGACCATGAGCTCGATCTCTGGATCGAGTGGTCGATCGAGTTGGAGATCGAGTTGGAGAGTGAGTGATGTCCTCAATCTCCATATGTTCTGGTTCTTGTGCTGCGGATTGTCTCACCCTCCGAAAGCTTCTTGCCATTGCTTCAGCGGATGAACGACGGGCTGGTTCCCTTCTTGAAGAGCTCTTGGGCTTGGTGAAAAGGAACTGATTAATCATCTTTAAAGATCCTGGATAAATGCAACTCAAAACCGAAAATGAGATGGCTAAAGGAGCCTTTGCCGAAAACAAAGAGGTTTTAGGGATCTGGTTTTCTAGCTCTAGCTCACAACTCAATAACCAATGGTTTTATTGAGGACTTACGTCTCAGAGTGAGCTCAAGCTAGAAAATGAGAGGGGTGAGAGATTTATGAAGCAAACCACTTTCTTTTATAGGCAAAGAGGGATGCTAGAGGACAAGGAGGAGCCTTTGCAATGAATTTGAATTTGAATTTGAATTTCAAACTCTCCATGTGAATGCACTCGATCAAAGGCGTAATGTGTGGATCGAGTGGGTCCCTCGAGTCAGTCTTTGTCCCCTAGGTTGTCGCCCATCTTGACCGAAATTTTGAAATTCAAATTCAAAATTTGGTGCTTCCATGTGTTGGCTCGAGTATGTGGGTCGAGTGGGCCATCGAGTCAGATCTTGTCCCTTTGGTTTGTCCCCCACTTGATTTAGAACCTTTGAATTTGAATTTGAATGGTTGTTTGGGTCCTTTCTGTCAACAAGTTGATCTAGAATCGGAGTTATCCATCGATTTGGTTGCTTGTTTCATCATCGTCCAAACTTTGATTCTTCATACGAACGGATCAGTCTTGTAGTTTTTAAACCATCCAAAACCGGCATGCATACACCCTTGAGTACCAAATCGTAGCTAGAATGATTAATCGCGTTTATGGCTTCAACTCCATTATTAGCAATATCCATTGTATGGCTTTAACTGTTTCATCATCGACTTTGCAACCATGATGTTGATCTTATTATCTTCCTCAAGCAAAATCTTTGGCTTTGATGTTTCTTTGAGATTTGTCTCTTCTCTTGAGATGAAACTGTAAGCTCCTACGACATTTCTAAAGTTCCATCTTCTGAGCTAGCTTGTGAACTGCTGCAAGATTCAGAAAGAAACATCGACCATCTTCATTCTCATGTCGTTGGTCAAGTGGCCGGTGGTGTGCGACGTTGAGCTCGACCGTGCACTCGATCAGACGGATCGAGTCGTACATCGAGTCAATCGGCTAATTGGTCCAAGTTTGAATTATACTCGATCATTGCAATGAAGGACTCGATCGATCACATGATTGGGAGATCGAGTAGTAGGTCGAGCTAGACATTCACCACCCTTTGTTTCTTTCCTTTAAACGTCTCTATCCCCCTTCTGTGATTAACTCAGGCATTGTCCCCTAAACATCAAAAACACTTAAAAACAAATCATAAAACCCAAAACCAACAAAATCAAAACAAAAAGAATGAAAGTTATATAAACAGGGATAGACATGGGACTTCCTCCCAAGTGAGCTTGTTTAAAGTCACTGAGCTTGACTTGTTACCTCCTTATGCTTTGGGCGGTTCACCGAGAGAAACAGAGGTTCCTTCTTGAATGATCATATCTGCCATGTATCGCTTAACCCGCTGCCCGTTCACCGTGAACTCAGTCCCATCTTTTCCTACCAGGGTAATAGCACCATAGGGCAATACTTCCTTGATGACAAATGGGCCGGACCATCTGGACTTCAGCTTTCCCGGAAAAAGCTTTAGCCTGGAGTTGAATAACAGCACCTGATCCCCAGCCTTGAATTCCTTAGGAAGGATCTTCTTGTCATGAAAAGCTTTAGTTCTTTCCTTGTATACTTTAGAACTTTCATAGGCTTCTAACCTAATCTCTTCCAGCTCATGCAAGTCAACTGTTCTTTTCTCTTGAGCAGTCTTTATATCAAGGTTCAATAGCTTAGTTGCCCATAAAGCTTTGTACTCCATTTCCACAGGTAAATGGCATGCTTTCCCATACAGCAGCTGGAATGGAGTTCTCCCTATTGGCGTTTTGAATGCTGTTCTGTAAGCCCAGAGAGTGTCATCAAGCTTGACTGACCAATCTCTTTTTGAAACCAACACTACTCTTGCAAGGATTGCCTTAATCTGTTTGTTGGAGACTTCTACTTGGCCACTGGTCTGAGGATGGTAAGGTTTGCAACCTTATGCTTCACCCCATGCTTCCTTAACAGATTCTCAAACAGCTTGTTAATGAAGTGAGACCCTCCATCACTAATGACTACCCTTGGAACGCCGAACCTTGGGAAAATGATGCTCTTGAACATCTTAAGCACAACCTTAGCATCATTGGATGGGCAAGCAAGGGCTTCAACCCATTTCGAGACATAATCTACAGCCACCAGTATATAGCTGTTTCCGAATGATGGCGGATTGAAAGGACCCATGAAATCTATCCCCCATACGTCGAACACTTCAACCTCTAGTATAGGGTTCTGCGGCATCTCATTCCTTCTGCTTATATTGCCCATTCTCTGACAGGGGTCACACCTAGAGATGAAGTTCTGAGCATCCTTAAACATGCTAGGCCACCACAATCCTGCTTGGAGGATCTTCTGAACAGTCTTGAAGGTTGCAAAGTGACCTCCATAGGTAGATCCATGGCAATGTTCTAGAACTCCTTTTACTTCTTTCTCAGCAATGCATCTTCTGAACAAACCATCCGACCCCTTCTTGTAGAGATACGGATCATCCCAGTCGTAGTGGTGCACATCTCTGAAGAATTTCTTCCGTTTATATGAATCTAAGCTCTTAGGGACTTCTCCAATAACCTTGTAGTTAACCAAGTCTGCATACCAAGGCAGCCTTTCTTCCCCCAAACTTAAAGCGTTGGCTGTTCCACTTGAAATGGCTACACGATCCTTGACTCGATCAGCCACTCTATCTACCACTCGATCAAGGACTCGAGTTGCTGGTCGCGTTGTTGGTCGAGTCAATTCAGTTCTAATGGCCATCAGTGACTCTTCAGGCATAGAGTCATCTATTGGCAACGCATCGAAGATTTTCATTCTAGACAAGTGATCAGCCACTCCATATTCTAGAACCCAGCATGGCCAAGGAAACTTCTGATATCCTTTACAGTCCTTGGAGGTGGCAACTGCATCATCACATCGATCTTAGCCTTGTCTACCTCTATTCCATTCTCAGAGATCTTGTGCCCCAAAACAATACCCTCTCTGACCATAAAATGGCATTTCTCCCAGTTTTAGAACCAGGTTGGTCTCTTCACACCTAGAGAGTACCCTGCACAAGTTTAACAAACACGAGGAGAAAGAGGAGCCATACACAGAAAAATCATCCATGAAGACCTCCACCATCTCCTCTATCAAATCCGAAAAGATAGAGATCATACACCTCTGAAAGGTGCCAGGTGCATTACAAAGACCGAACGGCATTCTCCTATATGCAAATGTTCCATAAGGGCAGGTGAATGTGGTTTTTTCTTGATCATTAGGGTGTATAGGGATCTGGAAAAATCCGCTATACCCATCTAGAAAGCAATAATAGGGATGGTTTGCTAGCCTTTCCAACATCTGGTCAATGAATGGCAATGGGAAATGGTCTTTTCTAGATGCAGCATTTAGTTTCCTGTAATCTATGCACATTCTATGGCCAGTGATTGTTCTAGTGGGAATGAGTTCATCCTGATCATTTTTAACAACGGTCATTCACCCTTTTTAGGAACAAAATGCACAGGTGATATCCAAGTGCTATCAGATATGGGGTAAATCACACCAGCTTCTAACAACTTAAGAATTTCCTTTTAACAACCTCTTTCAAGTTTGGATTCAACCTTCTTTGAGGTTCAATGCTAGAATATGATTCGTTTCAAGGTGAATTCTATGAGTGCATAAGCTAGGTGAAATTCCTTTGATGTCATCTAGTGAATACCCTATGGCTCTTCTAAACTTTTTCAATTCGGTCAATAGCAAGTGAACTTCATCATCATTCAGTTTAGCGTTTACTATGACTGGATAAGTGGAATTAGGGCCTAAAAAAGCATACCTTAGCCCTGTTGGAAGTGCTTTGAGATCAACCTTTGGGGCTTTTAGTTCGGACCAATCGTCAGATGCGTGTAATGGTGGCTCGTGCTTTGACTCGATCAACGACTCGATCGAGTGATCGAGTGGGGTGGTCGAGCTGTCCTGTCGAGTCTGAGATGATCCATCTTCGATCGATCCAATGACTTCCGTGTTCAACCCATTAAGATTTTCAAACATTTCTGATCCTTCTATGGCCTTGTGTGAGTCTAAAAGCATCTCATAGCCCAGACTCTCCTTGTTTAGAAACCCATCATTACCACCTTTGGTCAATGTAGTCTGCAGATGGTCCTCTTCATTTAGTTCTCAGCCTCATCAGCAAGTTGATCCATCTCTTCAATCCAGAAAAGCTGACCTTCTATTGTGGGTTTCTTCATGGCATCCTTAATGTCAAACTTCATCTTGAAGTCTTTTCCCAGGTTGAGTTCAATCTTTCCTTTCTTGACATCGATGATTGCTCCAGCTGTAGCCAGGAAAGGTCTTCCCAATATCAGGGGGTCTCTAGGTTCCTCATCCAT